>VZTU01015708.1:0-51245 GCA_013400835.1 Zapornia atra
GGACCAGCCGGAGCGGAGCCCCGGGGCTGCACGGCGACCCCTCACCCACCTCCATCCCTCCCCACCCTAACCCTGACCGTCACCCTCTCCCACGGGAGATCCCAGCCCCCGACCCCCGCGGGCAGGAGTGGTGGCACGGGGCTCCCCCCCCACCGTGCACCCCACAGCCGTGGGGTTTGTGCCCTTGCCTGCTCTCCACCTTCGGCAGCGGCACAGGGCGCCGGTTCCCAGACCCAGCCGGTGTTTGGGTGCCTGACCCCCTGCCCCGGGCTGCTGTGGGAGCTCAGCAGCCGGTGGAAGGGGTAGGGGAGGGAAGGTGATGTACCTAAATCTAACCCCCCGCCTTTTCTTCCCAGAGCCTGCTCTGCCATACTCCAGTAGCGACATCGTTCACCCCATCAAGGTTGACGAGGCTGGATCGTTCCTCTCTTACGACCTGTCCCACCGAGCGCTTCACCGGAGGTCTCCTGCCTCCAGGAGCAAGCTCCTCGCCTTCTACGAGCTGCGCTACAGAGGGCAGCCCCTGAAATTCAACCTGAGCCTCAACAGCAACCTCCTGGCGCCCGGGTTCGTCAGCGAGAGGCGGTTCGGGGGGATCGCCAGCGCCAAGATCCGCTCTCACACCTACAACTCCTGCCACATGATCGGGGAGGTGCGGAGCCGGGCGCTGCTGGGAGGCTTGGCCGCGCTCAGCACGTGCGATGGCCTGGTGAGTGTGCAGGGAGCTTCTCCAGGCAACGTGGAGGTAGCAGGAACCCTGTGAAATCCTTTTTTCCCCGCTCAACGCCATAGCACAACCCCTCCGGCCGGCGGCGGGGTGGGGATCTCGTGGCGGGAGGTTTGATGCGGCCGTGGGTGAGCTGCCTGTGAGTTTCCCATGGATTCCAGGGGTCTGGGAACTCTGGGACTGTGTTTACTTGTTTGTGTCCGAATTCCCAAAGAGAGCGACTCTGGCGTCGCCTCCGGCTGCTCAGTGCAGGGCTCTGAGAAAGGCATCTGGAGACAAGGTGTTGGAGGCCTGGGGGCGTTGGTGGTAAAGCAGCTCACGGGCAGTGAAACCGGTGTCTGGTGTGTGCACACACACACACACACACACACACACACCCGGGGCCAGCTGCCACTCCCGGGACTCCCCAGCAGTGACCTGTCAGGGTGTAAGCCGTGCTGGAAGCTGGGGTTATTTTCCCAGCCAAGGCGCTTGTGTCGGTGTGAATGTCCCTATCTGCAGTCGCTGGCGTGTGGCAGGCACAGGGAGTGGGGTCTCACACCTCTCTGGGGTTTGCAGAGCTGTCACCGTGCAGCTTGGCAGCTCCACGACGCGCAGAGACCCCCATTCCCGAGCAGGGGCTGTGGGATGACAGAGGCACTGGGGTTACTGGGGTTCCCCGGAGGCGGTGGGTGTAGCAGGGGTTCTCCTTCACAGGGGCTGGCACCCTGCATCCCAGGCACGGGGAGGCAGGAGGGGTCACCAGCACTGCTCGTGCCCGGTGTCTCTGGGTTTGGAGGGATGATAACCCCATCGGCACACCGGTAACCCCATCGGCACACCGGTAACCCCATCAGCACACTGGTCTGGCTGCCGTAGATGGCCTTGGTTGGCTGGGAGCTGTGTTTGCGTTTCGAGCTTCCTGTGTTTAACTAAAGGCAGGGAGAGTGTCTGCCCGCCCCGTGGAGCATCGCTGCTGCCTCCCCATCGCCTGAAGCTGTGGGAAGAGAGCTCGGTCCTTCTGCGCCGTGGCTGATGGTGGGATGGGACTGGCAGGACATGAGCTGGGCACATCCTGGAAGGTGTTGGTTGCAGTTCCTTCCAGGATTGGGTGCTGCAGCAGGTTCCTCTTCCCTAGAGGTTCCCATCTTTGGCAGTGGGCAGTCTGTGACCCGTGGGCTCACAGCAGTGCTGCTTTGGCCACTCAAAAGGCCAGCAGCAGCTGCTGGCATCTGACAAGGACACTTGAGGAAACACCTCTGTCCTTGCAGCACTTGCTCCAAGCTCTGGTGCTGCAGTGTGCTCCAAGCCGTCCTTTGGGCTGCCTGCCCACACCCCCCAGAACATCTCCAGAAGGTCAGAGGGTGGTACGAACGCAGCCTGAGACCATTCCTGGTGTGCTCTGGCTCTCTGGAGAAGGCATCTCTCCCTCCCGTGGTCCCTGAGCTCCTCACCATCAGACACCCATTGGGTTCACCACCCAGCTGCACTTTGGGGTGGGATCTCTTTAGCTTTTTGCTGTCCTGATGATCACTCCATGCTGGCTTGTTCTCCTTTGTCCAGGCATGTAGAGCTCAAAATATCCATAAACCCCATTTTTTTTTTAGAGCAGACCTGTTTCTTCCTGGAAAATCTCCAAACCCTGTCCCGTTCCCAGGTTCCCCAGTGTGAGGTTGTTCTAGATACTGATGGCTTCACAGTGACAGCTTTCTCTCTCCCTGCCAGAAAGGTGTGTTTCAGCTCATGGACGAGGACTATTTCATCGAACCAGTGTCCACCAGCTTTCAGGAGGATGGAGCAGCACAGCCCCACAGGATTTACAAGCGCCAGGTGCCCGAGCGCAGGGAAGAGCAAAGCAGGAGCCCACCAGCTTCCCGGGAAGCCTGTGGTGTGCGAGGTACTGTCCTGTTCTCTTGTGTTTCCTGCTGTCCCAGTCGCTCATCCCAGGATTGGCATCTTTAGCTCTGGAAGTTTGAAGCACGTAGTAGAAAGATACAGGGAGCGGTGCCGATCCTTACCCCC
This sequence comes from Zapornia atra, assembly GCA_013400835.1. NCBI lineage: Eukaryota > Metazoa > Chordata > Aves > Gruiformes > Rallidae > Zapornia > Zapornia atra. Next base: position 2,729 of record VZTU01015708.1, read on the forward strand.
ACGTTGCCTCTGCAGGCTCGTTAGTCTTATTACTAACAATTAAATGCTAACTGCTTAAATGCTGTCCATCCCAAAGGATGCCCCCAGCATCCGTTGGAGACACCGGCTGCACTTCCTCTGGCAGGCTGGGTGGAGGTGCCCCTTCCCGTGTAGGCTGGTGAGAAAGAAAACCCTGGGACCAAAACCATGAGCTGGCAGCGAGGAGGGGATGGACCGTGGGCCCCACGGTGCCCTGCTGCAGGGTGGCATCAAGGGTCCGTGGTCAGCGGGGGGGTGGGCACCCCATGGGCTGGGGCTGCTGCTGGGGTCAGCCCCCGCAGCCGTTGCCAGGAGTGTTCTCACAGGGGAAGGCTGGGTCCCGTTGCTGGGTGGGAGAGCTCTCAGCTGTCCTGCTGCCTGCGCTGTGCCTGGAGCCCTGAGTCAGGGAGTGTCCGCAGAGCCCAGTGCTGGGCTCTTTCCCCCTGACGCCTTCCCCGTGTTTGCTTAGGTTCCTCCTGTGCGCGGCTCCGTGGGTGCCAACCCTCAGGCCCCTCGCTCTGGTCTGTTCCTCCTGGTGCTGTTACAAGCGTCCCATGACATGGGGACTCCGTATTTGTTTTCGTTTCCTCACAAACATCAGTTTCTGACCTGCCAGGGCATTGGACTTCTGGAGAGAAACCCAGCTGCTGCGCCGGGAGCCTCTGCTGCAGGGCAGGGAGCATGTGCCTGTTCCTCCTTCTCAGTCTGCATGTGTTGGGGGAGATCCTGATCTCCCCCAACTGATCTTGATCCAGGATCTCAAGTCATGAGGAATTCAGGGCATCCCCAGCAGCTCACCAGCACTTTATCCCTCATCTGCCTTGGTGAAGCTGCATCTTCCAGGCCATGCGTCTTGGGTTGCCTACTTCCCAGAGCTCTGTGCTTTCAGAAACTGCTCTGTCGTTATTTTTCTATAGCCAGGTTATCTTCAGGCATTCTTCTGTTAAATCTAAATTAATTATTTCATCTGTGGCAATAACCATAACGGCTCCTTGCAGCCTTTGAAGACTGTTCACTGTTAATGAACATCGCTGTGCTTAGTACAGCCATGAGTAATGCCTGTGGGTCTCTGCTGCCCCCCGAGTGAGCCAAGTCAGCGTGATGTGTCCACCCTGGAAGGGGAACCAAGAGTCTGTAGGGTTTTAATTACCCCCAGCCTTTCGTTTTGTACTGGTGTATCGCCGGGTTCCTTCACAAAGCTCCACACAGCAGATGGTGTGGGGCTGTGGGGTGGTGTTTACCTTCTACCAGGCTCAGAGCCGCCTGTGTGCACAGCTGGGAGAGGCTTCAGAGGGGTCTCAGAGGGGAAATGCCCTGTGAGCCCTCCCTGGGATCCCGGGAGCGCTCCGCACCCCTCCTCTCTGCAGTCCCTTCACGTCCCGGCTGGGAGCTTAGCAGCCAGGGACACAATGGAAGCAAGCTCCGAGGAAGCTGCTGTGATTAAACTGTCACAGTGCTGTTAACAATCCATCAAATCATCCAGATACTTGGGATTTTTCAGGCCGGGGGACAAGGCGCCGCTGCGCAGCTCAAGTACAGGACAGCCCCAAGATGTGAGAGGCCGTTGTTAGCGCGGTGAGGCTGGGCCCTTCCAAACCAGCCTCAGAAGCAGCTCCCAGTGCGTGGGATGCGGTTTGTAAAGCCTTCGCCCAGCCTGGGGCTGACCCTGACCTTGATCTCGGAGCGGCGTCACAGGGAAAGTCTCCACATGAGAATTCCCAGTCGCTGGTGTGAGTGAGGAGCCCCCCGGCCCCGCTCCACCCTCCGGCTCTGGCCAGCCCAACGTGTGTCCTCGCTCTTTCTGCCTGGGAAGGAGCCCAGTTCAGTCTGCCCGTGGCCAAAAACCCCTCCGTGCCACCCTGCACTGCAGCAGTCCCACCCAGGACACGGGGGATCTTTGGGACTTGGCTCAAGGCACCAGCCCAGCTTCGGGGGCGCAGAGTTCCCGGTGTTGGGGAGCTCTCTCTCCATGCAGCATGTGGATGTGGGATGACAGTCAGCAGCACTGGGCCACGGGTGTTGCTTCTTGGTGGAACACGCTCCAGCATCGCTGTGGGGCCACCTCTGACTTCCAATGCCAACACTAACCCTGAGCACTCTCCTCTGGGAGGCTCCGTGTTCCTCGTGGAGCATCCCAAACCCTGTTCCAGTCAAAGACAGTACTTCAAATGCTTTATTTTTAATTTTTTTTACTTTCCTATCATGCTAATGCTGGCTGAGGGCAGAGCCTTCGCTCCCCAGGCTTGTCTGGAACATGAAGCTCAGCAAAATGCACGTGGGTAACAGGCGTGGAGTCTCCTCCTCCACACCAAAGGGTTATTTCTTGGAATTAAAACCAAGAAAAGGTCTTGGTGATATTTTGCTGAAGTTGCAGACGTTTTACCCCCCCCAAAAATAGTCTTTTTTTCCCCCTCCTTTAATCCCTCAGAGTCTCAGGAAAGCCTGGAGCGGTCTGAGAAGCGGAGGGAGAGGTGGGAACAGAAGCAGCACAGGAAGAGAAGAATAAAGCAGCGCTCCATCAGCAGGGAGAAGTGGGTGGAGACGCTGGTGGTGGCAGACACCAAGATGATAGAGTACCACGGGAGCGAGAACATAGAGAAGTACGTGCTGACCGTGATGAACATGGTGAGTCCTGGTCCCCTCAGCGGCAGAGCCACTGGGTCCCCGGGGCCGTGGCTGTGGGACAGAGAGCGCTGGGCTTGCCAGGCCTCATCCCTTGGGGGACCTCAGCAAACCTCTCTCCAGACAGGCTCTTCCCAGCCATGTGTTGGCTGTTCTGCTTTGCTCAGTGCTCCGTCCGCCATGGGAGGACGGGTCTGGGTCAGCAAGGCCAAAAAAGCTTCCCTGGAGCCCACGTTCCCCTGCAGATGTACTTACCAGCCCCAGGGCAAGGGCAAGGGCTTGCTTTCAGGCCTTACCTCTCGGCTGTTGCTCTTTCAGGTGGCGGGCCTGTTCCACCACGCCAGCATCGGGAACCCCATCAACATCGCCATAGTGCGGCTCATCCTGCTGGAGGGAGAAGAGGTAAAAAGAGAGTGAGGTGACTCCCCTCCTGCCCCAGCACCGGGCTGGCACCCGTGGGGAGCTGGGCTGGAAGCCCACGAGCGAGCTCGTGCTGCCATCAGGGCCTGGATGAACTTGTGTGGGATAAACCAGGGATGTGTCACCCTTCCTGGTCCCCAACGCAGCCCGGGGAGAGGCAGGGGGGTGGCATGGTCAGAGGAGCTGTGGAGTCTGGTGGCTGTAATGATTTGCCGTAACTCGGCATCGCTGCCGGTAGCGGAGGCTGCGGATCGCTGGCTGGTTGTGCTGCTGGCTCTCAGGGAGCCCGATGCCACTCAGATGGGCTCCCAGCTGCATCCTTTGTTGTCAGCCAGGGAGAGATGTTTCACAGAATCACAGGGTTGGAAAAGACCTGTAAGATCATCAAGTCCAACCATCCCTGTCCTGTGTTAAACCAGATCCCTGAGCACCTCATCTCCCCTCTGTTAAACATCCCCAGGGGTGGGGACTCAGCCCCCTCCCTGATCAGCCTGTGCCACAGCCCCACAACTCTGCCAGGGAAGAACTTTTCCCTCCCATCTGCTCTCACCCTGCCCTGGGGCAGCTTGAGCCCACTGCCCCTTGTCCCATCTCCTGTCCCCTGGCTGAAGAGACCCTCGCCCACCTCTCTGCACCCTCCTGGCAGGGCAGGGGAGGTGGGGAGAAGGTCTCTCCTCAGCCTCCTCTTCTCCAGGCTGAACACCCCCAGCTCCCTCAGCTGCTCCTCAGCGGATTTGCCCTCCAGCCCCTTCCCCAGCCTGGTTGCCCTTCTCTGGACTCGCTCCAGGACCTCCATGTCCTTCTTATGGTGAGGAGCCCAGAACTGGACCCAGCACTCGAGGTGCAGCCTCACCAATGCCCCCACAGTGTTTCTGAACTCCTGTTGCTGGATGAGTTCATGTTCCGATTGAATCGCTGATCAAAAGAGAGCAGACAAGGACTGCAGCCCCCCCAACCCAGAAATATGGAGCAATTCCATCTGGATGGCAGTTACTTCCAATTCCACCCTGATGTGTAGGAGATCAAACCCAGGGCGTCCTACAAGCCAAGCAGATCCAGCAGCGATATGACAGCAGGCTTTCCATTGTCTTGGCAGGAGGATCTGAAGATCTCCCACCATGCAGACAACACCTTGAAAAGCTTTTGCAAATGGCAGAAGAGCATCAACGTTAAAGGAGATTCCCACCCCCTGCATCACGATGTGGCAGTCCTCCTCACAAGGTATGATGCTCCTGTGCTGGCAGCTGCCAACATGTCTGTGGGTGGCAGGGCAGGCAGGCAGCCAGAGGAACAGCTTGGTGGGAGCTGGTGAAATCTCTCTCAGCTGCACGTAAGATGTGTAACGTGGAGTCTGGAGATAACCTGGTCCTAATGCCTGGAACTGGTTTCCAATCTCAGGTTTAAACCTGGAGGCAGCTCCCAGTTGATGAGCAGTTGAGGTTTCCAACCCGTTTTCACCATGGGCCTGTCACCAAGCTGGATCCTCCCAGGAGATGGACTGCAGGGATTAACTCTCCTTTTTCACCTTGGGGGGCTGATGCTGGGATTGGCAGAGGAGCTTCTGAGGGGGGGCCTGACCTCCCATGAAGCACACAGGAATTCGTGCCTCCAGCCAAGTTTATATACCTTGCAGTCAAAGCACAGCTTGATGGTTTCAGCCTGTAGCAGCTTGGCTGTTGACACTATTGTGGTGGTTCTTCTGATGATTCACAACCCACAGTAGTTTTATCTTCTTTAGGAAGTTTGCTTTGTAGCAGAAAAGAGGCACTTAAGGCCACATACTTCGATGGAGTTGTTCTTCCTGGGTGACTGGAGCTCCTCTACCCTGGACCACAACACCCCTGGGATGTGCTTCCCCAAGCGATGCAGTGATTGCCTCATTATTCCCAGCATCAGCTTTATTTATACAATGGAATATCCGTAGCCAGGCTGGCTAGCAGCTCCCATTAATCAGGCTTAATAATAAACTGAGGATACTGGGAGAGTAAAGGGGACAGGAAGGGCTGTAAATCTTTCCACTGTGGAAAGACGTTGGATGTCTCCATCCTCGCTTCTGTTTGGCTGGTGTTCGTGTGTCCTTCTCCATGGGCTGGGACACATCCCACACTCCCTCCTGCACCTGCCCTTGGCTCCTGCTGCTTTCAAACACCTCTTTGCTCTGTGTCTCTGTCGCCCAAGGAAGGACATCTGTGCAGCGATGAACAGACCCTGCGAGACCCTGGGTCTGTCCCACGTGGCAGGGATGTGCCAGCCCCACAGGAGCTGCAACATCAACGAGGACACTGGGCTGCCACTGGCCTTCACCGTGGCCCACGAGCTCGGACACAGGTACCACCGGCTTCCTCCTCCTCTCCTCTGACCTCTGTTCCCCTGCGCTGCTGGGTCGGGGCTGGGGAAGGCACGGGGGGGAGGTGGGAGAGGGTTGCTGAGCGGTTCCTCCCCGGTGCCAGCCTTCCTCCGCTTCCTGGGGAATTTCCCCTGGGAGTCTTTGGTTGCCCCAGGTCCTGTGAAGGTCAGAGAATCTTTAAGTTTGGAAAAAGACCTCTGAGGTCACCAAGTCCAACCTGTCCAATACCCCCATGTCAACTAAGCCATGTCCTGGAGTGCCAGCCTTGCATTATCCAGATCAAGCTGGACAAATGGATGTGTGTATTATCTCATGTTAGTGATGCTGGAAGTCTTGGAGAAGAGGGTTGCCCCTAAGGAGGTTTAGAATAGGCTCTGCATGTGGAACCAGCCACAGAATTTTCCTTGCCCTAATCCTAATTAAATTTTGACAAGATCCCTTAACCTTACGGTTCCTACCAGATGTCTGTGGGTGGCAGAAGCACACACCCAGTAAGCTTCATCAACTCCAGCTTGTCCGATAGCATCACCGCTTTGTTCTTGGGTTGAGTTTTCAGCAAGGAAGCTGAAATTAAAGCCTGGGACAACTTGGGTCCCTGGTACCCCTCAAAGGTCCCACGTGGCCACATCCCCTGGTGCCTGTCAGTGACCGAGTCCCCACGGAGCTGGGGCGGTTTGCGACGTCTGGCGTCGGAAAGCGGAGAGGCAGCGCGGTTGTGGCGGCGTGCGGCTCACCTCTCCTTTGTGGGGCTGTGCTCTTACACAGTTTTGGGATTCAGCATGATGGAAGCAGCAATGACTGTGAGCCAGTTGGGAAAAGACCTTTCATCATGTCTCCACAGCTCCTGTATGACACGTCCCCACTCACCTGGTCCCGCTGCAGCCGGGAGTACATCACACGATTCCTCGAGTAAGTCCTCCCTTTCTCTTCTTCCTTGCTGGGGGAGGGGCTCAGGGCTCCGATCTGCAACCAGGGACCAACCCAAATGATTGTGCTGAGTCAGCCCCAGGGCTGGTGGGGATGCTTGGCCCTCGCTGGCTGCCTCGCTCCTGGCTGTGAAGGGTGGAGGGGTCGAGCACAAAAGCAGCGTGAGCATTTGGGTGGGGGGACACGGGGGCTGTGGCTTGAACTATTAAATCCAGAGAGGTTTTCTTTGATGCCCTGCGTGGTTTTCATCAGTGCTCTGCACAGGGCAGATGGTGTTTGCCAGGAGGCATCATGTGTGGACACAAGAGCCAGATTCTTTCATGTGTTGGTTTATTTTTAGCAGCCTGTGGCTGGTGCTCAGCCTGTGGTTAGTGTGTTCCAAGGGACACAGCCCAGGGGTCTGCCAGCCAGCGGCTTGCACTGGAGCAGCACTTCCCTTCCTTGCTCCAGGAGGGTTAGAAAACAGCGAGAGCATCGTCAAGAAACGGTGACAGGGAGAGCTGGGCAGGGGACTGGGTGTTCTGGGAACAGGGGGCTGCCTGGGGCTGAGCCCCTCTTTCTGAATCCCAGCCTGGAACGTGCAGGCTCAGTGCAGGGTGAGGGTTGCTGATCTGTGCCTTTCCATGGAACGGAGCTTCCTCGTATCCGCCGCGTTCTTGGCCCCTTGTTCTTAACCTTCACTTTGGATTAAAAATTTCCTGCTCACAGTGACCTCGGGCTGCTACGAGCTGCGACGGGGAAGAAACGGAGCAGCTGGATGTTCCCCAGTTGGGTTTTGGGCTCTTCGCTCCCCCCACAGAAGGGGCAGCTAAGAGCGGAGCGGAGCCCGGCAGCCGTCTCACTGGCTGCGACATCCAGCGAGGGAGAGAGGCCTGTTACCAGCTCAGACATGAGGGTGTTTCGTACATGTTGGCAGGAGAGCAGCATGGAGTGAGCCAGGAAGCGAGACCCCGCTGCCCTGGGGTTGCTGGATGTGCTTGGAACAGAGCTTGCCTTTGGGAGAAGAGCGTGCTCAGATGATGGGTGTTATTTTACAACAGATTGTTGTTTAACAGACGCTGCTGAACGCTGAAGCACGTGAAAGTGTTTCCTGTCATCGACTGCAGCAGGGCCTGGTCGGGCGCTGGGGGCAGCAGGGCTGGGTGACCCTCCTGGAGAGGCTGCGTGACCCCCGTGCAGACACCCAGGGGCGATGGAAGAGGTCACCTCTGTGGTGGTGGTGTCGCCCCTGGCAGTGAGCATCCTGCTTCAAGCCAGCCCAGGGCGGGTGGTGATGCTGCTGGGGGGGTAACACTCCAGACCCAGGCATCTCCTCAGCTGCTGGTCGTGCCAGCGCTTCGAGCCCTTTCTGGTGTTCTGTGGCTTTCCCCTCTGACCCTCAGGGGGGTCAGAAGATGCTGTAAAGCTCTTTGCTCTCCCCCCATGCCATGAGCTCTCTCCCATCCTGGTTGGTGAATACCCATGTGAAATGGGCTCCAGCATCTCCTGGATGCTGTGGAGCAGCAGCCCTGGCACAGCTGCAGGTCATCCCATCTCCCTTCCAGCTTTTCTCCCCATCAGCCAGCCAGCTTCCAACCCTTCTGCACAGTGCTGGAGGTCATCTTTCATCATCCCCCCCTGGGCTCCCACCTTCCTGGAGCACGGCTGGTCTTCTCCATCCCCCCCTGCCAGATCGGCCGCATCCCCCTTTGTGCAGCGGATCCTTCCCAAGCTCTGATCCTTGCCTTTATTTTTATTGAATTCAACCCTGGCTTTTTGGACCCTTCCTCCAGTTCTCTGAGAGCTTTTGGAATTTTAATCCCACTCTCAAATGTATCTGCAGATCCTCCCAGCCCCTTCACATGTGGGGATTTAATCATCCTGCCGTCTGCTCCGTCATCCAGCTCATTAGCGACGCAGGCGCAGTGCAGGGCCCTGGGTGTTCTTACTGCCCAGCGTGGTTTATTGCCTGTCCCTGCAAAGCCAGAGGGAAGCTCCTGCCAGACTCTTTGCTGGCTCGATAATGTGTTCTGGCCAGCTGAACAGACCAGTAGGACGGTTGTAAAATATTTAATGAAGAAATAGTTTTTACCATCACGCTGGAGAGCTGACAGCAAATCTAAATCACCCTCTGTACTGGGACAGAGACCGACCTTGCCTCAAACTGGGGCAAGGCAGAAAGGGCCTGGAGCAGGGCAGAGGGCAGGGGGGCTGGGCTGGTTTTGGGGTGACGTGCAGGGCACTGGTCTCGTGCACGCAGCTCGTGCTATATCCCAGTGCTTTAAGCCTGGGCTTTCCCCAGTAAAGATGTCATTCTTCCCATTTTTAGCAAAAAAACCCTCTTTTTCAGTGTTTTCCACCAGGAGGTAAAGAAAATACCTCCAAGGCACAGTGCAGTGACTGTACTGTGTGCCTGAAGCAGGCTGCACTGTGTCCAGCTGCCCAATCCATGGTTAACTCACCCCAGCCCAGCCCAGCATCGCCTGCAGCATCTCTGCTGGGCTGGGAGAGGCAGGATGCTCCTGCTGCTCTGGCCCTGGGAAGAGACTTTGGAGCCCCTGGGCTGCTGATGGCAACTTACTTACTGATTTTTCCAGCGGGGAAGCTGCTCCTAAAGATCTACAGATGTGGTATTTTAATAGCTGTCTCCAGCCAAGAGGGATGTTTGCTGGCATCCAGCATGGACCTCAGGGGGTGGGATGGGAAAGGCGGGGGTGGGGTGCCCAATCTGCTGGGCATCACCCCGAGGCACTGCCAGCACCCCAAAGCAGGAGGTCTCCCTTGTTTCTGTGTCGCTGCCTAGGGTTAAAAAGGAATCTTATTTCAAGTTACTTTAGATCCAGTCCCCATCACAGCAAGCTGGAGTAATCTAATCTGCTGAGAAGCCCTCGCCGGAGACTTTGCTTCGCTGGAAACGAGTTTGTTTAAATCAACACTGAAAAGCCAAACCAGTGAGAGTTTCTCCTGTGCTTGTGAAGTACTGTAGCAAAAGCACTCAGAGCAGAGAGGGGCGGCCAGGAGCATCCCTCACGGCTCTGGGGCTGCCTGGCTGCCAGCCACGGGCGGCCTCGATGGCTGTTTTAACTTCTCTTTTCTAAAGACGTCCTGTGCAGCATGGTTGGAGCATGTTTGCAGCAGCAGAGATGTTGGTCAGTGTGTTTTGCTGCTGGCAGTCGCCTTGGTTTCCCCTAGCAGGGCATTGACACCGGGGCTGCGCTGTCCGTGGGGCCGTTGCTGGGGTCAGCGTGATGTGTGGATGCAGGGGCAGGGAAATGCTTGTTCGGTGAAAGCCTTCACCTTGAACAGTGAAACTGGGGTCCCTGCTGAGGGCTGAGTCAATGGCCTGGTCCCAAAGCACAGATCTGGGGCAGTGTTCCCAAGGAAAACGACATTTCTGTGCTTCCACTGGGAGATCAGGGACACCTCAGGGAGCGTGCGAGGTGCTGGCTCGGAGGAGCCGCTGCTGCCTTTGCCCCTTCGCCATCCTCACAGCCCTCTGTGCCCAGGGACCACGGGGCAACTGCCCTGGGAGCAGGTACCCCTCCAAAAACAGGTACCCACATGTGCCCATCCACTGGAGAGGCTCCAGGGATGAGGGGAGAGCCAGGCCCATGGCAGCTGAGATGCTAGTCGCTTCTCGTGGTGGCAGCACGCTGAGGAGATGTTGGGTTCCCCTGCGAGCAGCTGCTGGGGTGTGTTACAAGGGTGTGCCAGGCCAGTGGTGACGCTGCTCCCGCCTCTCTTTCAGCCGGGGCTGGGGGCTGTGCCTGGATGACCCCCCTGCCCGGGAGGTGCTGGACTACCCCTTGGTGCCCCCGGGTGTCCTCTACGACGTGGCCCACCAGTGCCGGCTGCAGTACGGCGCCTACTCCACCTTCTGCGACGACATGGACGTAAGCCAGGGTCCCCCCACAATGTGACACGGGCTTGGGGGGCTCTGGGGGAGATGGGGGGCATTGCACGGGGTGATCCTCTCCCTGCAAGGCAAATTTGGGCCAGTGGGTTGGCCGGTGCAGTAACCACATCCCCTTCAACCATGTTTTCTGCAGAGTGTCTGCAACACGCTGTGGTGCACAGTGGGGAACACGTGTCACTCCAAGCTGGACGCCGCGGTTGATGGCACGGCGTGCGGGGAGAACAAGGTAATGGGGAGCGGTGCCCTCCAGAGGGGCTCTTCTCCCTGTGCTGCTGGGTGTTTGCCAGTGCCAGGGGAAGGATTGACCTCCCCCCTAGGCTCCCAGTACCGCCTTCAGCGAAGCTGAAAATGCCCCAAGACAGTGAAACCCATCCCCAGGACCTGCCACCCCCATCCTTCCCTGCTCTGCTGCATCAAGGGTCTGGCAGTGCCCCTGGCAGCTCAGTGGGTGCTGCATCAGGCATAGGGTGTGGAGGGGACCAGCCCTCTGCAGCCAGCTCCTGTCGCCCATGGTGGGTGACATCACAACAGCATTTTCCTGCTCAGAGTAGCACAAAATGACAGAGTTACAGAATTATCTGTAGGTGTCCCTCCTTGTGAGGTTTAGTGTCCCTTCCCAGAGCCCTGGGCCCCGGAGCGCAGGGATGACCCTGGGCTTGGCCGCCCGTCCCTGCGAGAGCTCCGGCCATGCCTTTGCCCATGGTTGCACCTCTGGGCTGAGATTGGGCTACAAAGCCCCTTGCTGAGGGGGTCTTGGCAGAGGTTTGGGTCTGCCACCTCGGACAAATCCTCCCCCAGCCCAACACCCCTGATTTCCCATGGCTTGGAGCTGCGTCCTGCAGCAATGGGAGCTCTGAGCTTCAGCGCTCCCTGTGCCCTTAACCCCTGTCTCCCTCTGCCCCGTCCCTCTGCAGTGGTGCTTCAACGGCGAGTGCGTGCCCGTGGGTTACCGTCCCGAGGCGATCGACGGCAGCTGGGGCTCCTGGAGCTCGTGGGCCGCCTGCTCGCGCAGCTGCGGCGCGGGCGTGCAGAGCGCCGAGCGGCAGTGCAGCAACCCCACGTAAGTCAGGCCCACAGCTCGCCTGGCCCCTCCATGGGACCCTGTTCAGGAGAGGATCCCAAGGCTGCCGTTATCGCCCCGGGCAGCCAGGCCTGCTGCTGTCTGCATCGCAGGGCTGAGCGGTGCCGACACGCAGCTCTCGGGGTGATCAACAGGCTATGGGAGCCCTCAGGGGATCTGGGTCACGGGCGGTGGGAGGCTCCAGAGGGGCAGAGTTCACTCTGGCTCCTTCCGAGTGGCTCCGGCTCCGTGCAGGCAGAGGGTGGTTGCAGCAGGTCTCAACCAAAAACCCCACCCTCACAGATGTAAAACATGCTGGGTGCCCCTTGATGACAGAAGGGAGAAAGAGGCATTCTTGGAACCTGATCCAGAGTTGCCTTGGAAAATCCCACTGCTGTTGGTCACCCCATCGCGTTCAACGAGTGATTCCCGATCTGTGCCCGGCCACAGGCTGCCTGTTCCCAGCTCTGGGAATGTCTGGGCACCGATGGCCCAGCCACCTTGGCCATCCCATGGTTACTGGGCAGACCCAACTACTCCCCACACCTCCCCTTGGTCACTAAACAGCTGTTGCATTGGATTCAGCCATGATGCCCGGAGTCACAGCACCCTGAGATGGGGAGAGAAAGGGCTTTGTGAGCCGTGCTCCAGCAGCAGCTGCTGTTAGGTGGCCCAAGGAGCCCCGAAACCCATGGGAGTGGGTTTTCTAATGAGCCCAGATGGATTTTGTGCCCAGCTGCTTCCCTGGGTGTGTTGTTTCCAGCACGTGGTGCTGAGCTGTTTGAAGAAGCGCTGTGCAATCTCAGGCCCAGGTGTCAGGGTTTGTGTTTGACATGCGTTCTGTGGCAGGAGTGCAGTTGTAGTTTATGGAGTGGTTTACACACAGCTGTGGGTGGGCAGGAGAGCAAGTGCTGGACAAGCAGCAGAGTTTCCCTGGGCATTTGTTTGCTTTGGCCACCGAAGGTAAATCCTCAGCTTTGCCTTTTGGATGGAGTCAATAAATGTGTGCACTGGGCAGTCCTACTCCCACAGGCATTTCTTCCAGGCAGGATATGTAAACACAGCCCTGAAATAATAATTAACTTTATTCCCTCCTGCACAGTGTGCCCCCACTTCACTGATTGGGGGCAAGTAATTTTCAGGAGGTCGTGGGGCTGTGGAGAGTGTTGTGGCTGAAGGAAGGGGCAGTATCAGGGAGCAGTGGTGGTATTTTGGGGGTCTGCTGGTATCTGATAAAAAGCTGCTGTTGCTTTTAAAGAACTATTGTTGCTGTTAAAGATACTCTGACTCTAGAGGGTCTGCCAGCAGCTTTGCCATTTGCTCAGGCAGTGGAGGAGCAGTCGGAGGTGGGATGGAGAGCAGTGCCCACAGAACAGGCTGTGGCAGTGCTGGCATCCCTCAGCCGTGGCACCCAGCACAGGGCAGGAGTAGTACCCCCCAGGGAAGGTGCAGCTGCGGGATGGGGGTGGCTCTGGATGTGAACGCTGTCGCTGGCACCTGACTTTAATAGTTGCTCCTATAGCACCCTACACCAGACCTATACAACTGGCCCTATCTCCCACGTTAAGGAGACTGTCAGAGGGGCAAGACCCGAAATGTGGCTACTTCGGGCTGAGAGCCATCACTCACAAAGCTGCCTTTGGCCCACGGTCTCACCCTGCGCGGTCCCTAGCACAGCCCAGCAGCAGCAGCAGCAGGGAGCTGGTCCAGGACAGACTTGGAGCCGTGGTTTCCATGCGTCTGGAAAGCTGGGGGATGGGTCTGGGCTGGGGACTGGGTTTGTAGCCTGCTTCCCTACACCAACATTGTGGCAGAGCTGTGTGGAGGCTCTGACTGGGAGAGCTGCCCGTGGGCTCCAGGTGGGTTCAGACTTGGGATCAAACCTCATGGCAGGAACAAACCTGCCTGCTCTCAGACCTGAAAAAAAAGGGACTTTCCCCATGTGTGTGGTGGGGCTTTGGTGGGTGGGACAAAGGGGAACAGCCTTCAGTTTGGAAGGCGATGGATTCATGCCAGATCTGAGGAGGAAGTTGTTTACGATGAGTGTGGGGAGGCCCTGGCACAGGGTGCCCGGAGAGGCTGGGGCTCCAGCGGGATCCCTGGCAGGGCTCAAGGCCAGGTTGGATGGGGCTTTGGGGGCACTGGGGGTGGGGGCTGAGGGCCCTGCCCACCCACACAGCCTGGGGTTCTCTGATTCTCCCTTCTCCCTCCTGCGGACAGGCCGAAGTACGGGGGCAGGTACTGCCTGGGGGAGCGGAAGCGGTTCCGCGTTTGCAACGTCAAGCCGTGTCCCCGCGACAAGCCGTCCTTCCGCCAGGTCCAGTGCAGCCAGTTCAACCCCATGCCCTACAAAGGGAAACTCTACAGCTGGACGCCGGTGCCCCACAACAGTGAGTCCAGGGCAGAGCCCTGCCAGGTTTCTGCCTGCAGCCCCGGTGAGAACCCTAAAACATTGGTGCTGGAGGCTGGGTTCTGCCATTTGTGTCTGTGAGAGGTGCCTTGCAGTGTGTGTATCCCATGTCTTAAGTTCTGGCTGGGTTTGCAGGGTTACTGTGTGTTTTTGGAGAGGGTTATGTGGCTGGTAGTGTTTATTGCCTGCCTGTTCCCCCAGTTAACCCCTGTGAGCTGCATTGCCGGCCGGAGGACGAGTACTTTGCCGAGAAGCTGCGGGATGCTGTGGTTGATGGGACGCCGTGCTACGAGGGCAACGCCAGCCGTGACATGTGCATCAATGGCATCTGCAAGGTGGGTCCCACGCCAGGGCCCTGGGGGGAGGGAGCCCAGGGACCCCTCTGCTCGGGGAAAGGCAGGTGGGTGCTGTGGCCCATCCCTTCAGCAAATGCACCGGCAGGACTAGCGTGCTTGTGTTGTCGCTTGGGAAGCTTTCCTTATTTCCATGAGGATGTGGCATGGACACGTTTCAGCCTCCGTGCTGGTGGGAAGGAAATAGAGCCTGAGGAAATAAAGGAAGGGACGTTTCCCTTGGAAATAAGACCGGGGATGTGAAAGGGAGCATAGAGAGGATGCCCAGCACAGCCCTGTGCCCTGAGCATAGCCACGGGCCCGACCTGCAGCAGTGGAGATGCCTCCCCGGTCTTGGCAGCCTCTCCCAGTGCTGGGATTTGTCCTTCCTTTTGGGATGCTATTTTTCATTCTTGGAAGCTCCCAGAAACACGCTCCAACATGCGTTACTCTGGCTGCCAGCCAGGATGAGCATCTCCCAGCACGGGAGGCGTGGGAATCCCACAGAGACAGTGCGAGGCCGGGGCCGTGCGGGTCGCAGGGGGCTGACAGCTGAGGGGGCTGCCTTGCAGAACGTGGGCTGCGACTACGAGATCGACTCCAACGCGGTGGAGGACCGGTGCGGCGTGTGCCACGGGGACGGCTCCACCTGCCACACCGTGGAGAAGACCTTCGAGGACAGCGAGGGGCTGGGTAAGGGCGCTGGGCTCCGGCCCAAAACCCCAGGTGCTCAGCTGCAGGGTGGCTTTTGATCCTGACTTGTTGGTTTTGGTGGGATGAGACCTGGGGGCAGCATGGCGAGATGTGGCATTGCCAGTCACCTTGCTTCTTGGAAGAATATCCCCCTCCTCTTAGTGTCCAAAGGCCTGAAAACAAATCTCTGTGTGCTGGGGCCAGGCTGGAGAGGTTTTCAGGGGGCTTGTGTGTTGACAAGGATGTGTCAAAGGTGTGCAAATGCCTTGCCAGCCCTGGCACAGGAACTGTCCTGCCGCATGAGGGGCTCAGTGCTGGGTGAGTTTGGTACCTGCTGGTGCCTTACAGGGAGGTAAGGACTGGTGTGATGCCAGCACCCACACAAGGGCATGGATCATCTCTGCCTCCCCCAAGACCTGAAGCTCAGTCCCGTTCCCAGGTTATGTCGATATCGGGATCATCCCTGTGGGAGCGCGGGAGATCCGCATCGAAGAAGTCGCGGAAGCTGGGAACTTCCTGGCGCTGCGGAGCGAGGACCCCGAGAAGTATTTCCTGAACGGGGGCTGGACCATCCAGTGGAACGGGGACTACAGGGTGGCAGGGACCACCTTCACCTACAAGAGGACGGGAAACTGGGAGAACCTCACCTCTCCGGGACCCACCGTGGAGCCTGTGTGGATCCAGGTACGGTGGTTGGGGTGCACGGTGGGGAGGACGGGTGGGGTGATGGAGCTGCTGCTAGCACAACGGGAGGAGGGGGATAAGAGACCCCCGGGGGCTGCAGTGGTGGGGCAGGAGGGCAGAAAGCCAGTTGGCGCTCAGGCTTTGCAGAGCATGGACTTCCAGCTGCTAGCCCTTGGTTTTGCCTTCCCTCCCTGGGCACCCTGCATGCGACTGCCATGGAGGTACATCCCACAGACCCTCAGGACCCCCCCAGCACTCCCAGCTCAGCCTGACACACACTCCCCAAGCATCAGCCCCTTCGCAAAGACTCATCCTGGAGCCCAGCCAGAGCCTTTGCCTCTCGTGGTTCTCCCAGCCGGAGCTGAGGCTGGAATGAGAGCAGGAGCCTGGGCAGGTCTGCTGCCGAGCGCTGCTGGTGGTGGGAGCGCCGGCTCCGCACCCAGCGCTGGCTGCCTGGGCCTCCTCACCTAATGAAAACCTTTTGACCAAAACCCTTTCAACATTGGTGAGGAGGTTTTGGCCGGACGCCCTCGCTCCCACCAGCGCTCCAAGAACAACAACGCTTTGGCAATAATGGGAGCGCTTAGGCTAGGAAAAACAAGTTCAGCTGCTGGCCTGGGCTGAGCCCCGGAGCGGGGTGGACTTTGGGCAGGATTTGTGCCATCCACAGGAGCCGCTTCACATGTGGTGAGAGCAGCAAGAGCCACGTCCTGACCCGCTAATGGAATGGTGTCAGGCATGTGATGCTACCGGCTGCCACTGGTGTTGGCTGCTGGTGGGCTCTCACATTTGTTCCACGAGTGGGGTGTCACACCAGGGTGGGTGTAGTCCCAACCCTGGGCACAACAGGCTGCAGCCCCCACACAGCTGAACCTCTCACCTGGTGCTGCCCTGGGCACATCAGTTGTGGGCTGGAGGTACAAGCAGGGACCGAAATGGGTGGGCAGCATCTTGGACCAGGTGGTTGCTGGAGCCATTGCAGCTCTCTGGGGCAGGTTTGACTCCTCCCTTGCAGGGCTGGACTCTTGCTGCCAACTCCCTCCCATCCTTCTGCCACCATCCCAAAGGATATGGGCTCTGACCGACGCTGAGCTGCAGTGTCAGTCTGTCGGCACTGTCAGCCCAGCCAGTGGTGCTGGGAGCGGTCAGAGCCTCCCCCCAGCTGTGACATCCCTCACTGAGCATCCCAAGTGAGTGATGGCAGAGGCAGGTGAGGCTCAGCACACTCCCCGCTGGCGGGAGGGCCGTTCCTGACAGTGTGCTGCAGACCCCAGGCTGGGATGGGGCCAGTGATACGAAACACCCTCCCCAGCTCCAACTGCGGGGCCGGGGAAGGGGATGGGGCAGAGGACACCCTGCACCCCTCACCATGCTCAGCCTTGGGCCGATCCTTGGGTGGTGGCAGTGTGGCTGGATGGGATTAGCAGGGGAATCCTTCCAGGAGCTTGACCGGGGAGACGTAAACCCCAAGTCCTGGTGGTGCTCAGCGCTCTCACTGCTACTTCCTTATTAACACCTGACATGTCCCCAAGCCCAATGCTCTGGGCAGCCCCAGCAGCTCCTCTGCTCCTCCTCAGCCATATGCCAACCCTGTTCCCAGCGTGGGCACGCGCTGCTGTGGGGGTGCAGGTCGCACAGTCCCGCTGCAGAACGACATCCCTATGGCTGTGTTGGGCAGGCTGGTCCCTCGTGGGAAGCCTGGCACGGCCAGCGCTGACCAGCCACCTCCCTGACTGCCCCGTGCCTGCCCACAGCTGCTGTTTCAGGAGACCAACCCGGGCGTGCGGTACCAGTACACCATCCAGCGCCCGGCCGACAGCGAGAACGAGATCGAGCAGCCCGAGTTCCTCTGGCGCTTCGGCTCCTGGACCACGTGTACCGCCACCTGTGGGACTGGTGAGTCTGGCTGTGCCGGGACCCCTGGGGCTCAGCCACCCGTGGTGGAGGAGCGGAGCAGGCAGAGCATCCCCATCCCGCAGGGATGCCTTGGAGATTCCTGGGTCTTTGGTTTCTGGAGGTCTTGGGGGGGGGGGTAAAGTAAAAAGCGTGTCTGCTGAGGTCACCCCTCTGTGGTGTCCCCACCGTGCTCGCCTGCAGACCCCACGTTTTACCAGCGCTTTGCTCCTCACTCAGTGTCCTGTTGCCATGCTGGGTGCTCCTCAGCATCAGGGTGATGGAGATAGAGAGTGTTAGGGAAATCCAGGGAATACTGAGGGGCTGGTCTCCTGCCTGGCTGGGCCACTCCAGGGCATCGTTCCAGGGTTTTAGGGAGAGCACGTGGGAGGGTGTCTGGCACAGGGCACCCATGTCCTGCACTGCTCCACAGTGCAGCTTCCCCCCTCCTGCTGACTGCACTGTGGGCTGGGTGTCCCAGGGCAACTTTTGGGGCAGCCAGTGGAGGGGGATGCTAGACACGCTGCGGGGGGAGGCTGGGACCAGTGAGCACTTCCTTGAGAGAAGCTGCTGCTGAAGAAGGGGAATCCAAGCTCTGCAATGTGCTGGACGCAGTTGCTCTCACCTTCTGTGGGAGCTCTTGCCCTTCCTTAGGTGTTTCCCGACATCCCTCAGCCCTGAAAGAACCAGCAGCTTGTTCCTGAGGAAGCACACAGTTTCCCAACTTCTTCTACCATCTTTTCTTTAGCTTTCTGCCATCTGTTTTTAGTTTCTGTGTGAGCAGCTTCAGACATGGTCTCGGGGCAGGACCCAAGGTTTGTCTTGTGCTGGACAGACAGAAACGCTGATCTGCAGCCTCAGTGAGGGGCTTTGCCTGTGCTGTGCTGCCTGGAATGTCCATGGCATGGCTGGGGGTTGGAACCGGGTTGTCTCTGAGGTCCCTTCCAACCCAAATGAGTCTATGAGTCTATGACCAGTGCTGCTCCCATCCCATCCCCAGTGTCCCTGTCTATCCAGGATCATTTTCCAGCCCGGTTGTGCCCCAGAGGTCTGTTCACAGACATGCTGGATTGAGACCGGGTGTCCAGCTGGGTGCACTGGGAGCACTGGGGCTCTGGGGGGGCATCAGTATCTCAGCAGAAGTGGGCTCTCAGCGTCCCTTTTCAGTGGCAGTTTCGTTTCCTTTCCCGTTCCTCGTGGCCCAAGCTTCCCTTGGGGCCCCTGTCACCTGCTGCCAGGGGACGCTGGGTGGTTGGGCTCAGTTTGGGCCATGCCCCCAGCCCAGCCCCTGCCTGTGCCCGCAGGGGTGCAGCGGCAGATCGTGCACTGCGTGGAGAAGCTGGCTGGCATCGTGGAGGAGCGGTACTGCGACGCGCTCACCCGCCCCGACGACCAGCAGAGGACATGCAGCGAGGAGCCCTGCCCGGCCAGGTCAGATGGATCTCCCCCCACCCACCCCCTCTCAGCAAAGCTGGAATGTCCAAACTGCCCTAAAGGGGTGATGGGAGCCCGGGGGACCCTGGGTGGCTGCGATGCCTGGGCTGCACTGGGACCTGGGTGGCTGCGATGCCTGGGCTGCACTGGGACCTGGGTGGCTGTGATGCCTGGGCTGCACTGGGACCTGGGTGGCTGTGATGCCTGGGCTGCACTGGGACCTGGGTGGCCATGATGGCTGGGCTGCACCAGGACATGTGCAGCACGTTGCAGCCCTGGTTTCACACCTCTCCTCCCCCTCACACTTGAGAGAGGGTCCCAGCCCCTGCAGCGGTCTGTGGGAGCGGATCCCTGTGGCTGCCTGGCCATCACAGAGCATCGCTCGTGGCAGCCTGTAAGCCACACGGGGGGGCACCATCCCAGCAGGGCTGGGAGCCCCTCTCCCCCTCCATGCCAACACCCCTCCCTGGCACAGCACCGGGACTCATCCACCCCTGAGCCTTGGGCCTTCCCCATGCCCCCAGCCCTGATCGTTCCAGGCTGCTGCAGCCCACGTGGATCTCCTGTACACCCCCTGACCCCAGAGACCCCCTCGGTGGGCACCCCCAGCGTGGGGCCTGGCCGGAGCCGGGCGCGTGGCTGAGCCCTTTCCCCTCTCCCAGGTGGTGGGTCGGCGAGTGGCAGACGTGCTCAGCCACCTGCGGCCGCTCGGGGCTGATGAAGAGGCCGGTGCTCTGCATCCAGAGCGTGGGGCTGGACGAGCAGAGGGCATTGCAGCAAGCGGACTGCCAGCACCTCCCCAAGCCAGACGCCACCGCGCCCTGTCACCAGGATGTCCCCTGTCCCTCTCAGTGGACGGTGGGGAACTGGTCTGAGGTGAGAAGGAGCATCGGGGAGGTCCCAGTGTCTTGCAGAGCTGGAGGGACAGGGTGTCCCCGGCACCCTCAGCCTGATGGGTGTGCTCCTGCCTATGGGGAAGTTCCCAGGCGTGTTTCTGTGTCTCACAGAATCTCCAGGTTGGAAAAGGCCTTTGAGATCATGAGTCCAACCGAACCTGCCCTCTCCTAACCCACATCCCTGAGCACCTCGCCTGCCCATCTGTTAAATCCATCCAGGGCTGGTGACCCAGCCCCTCCCTGGGCAGCCTGTTCCTGTGCCCGTTGTGGGAAGAACTTTCTCCTGATGCCTAACTACCTCCATAATACCAGCTCACATGGACAGGGATTTCATGGCACAGGGAGGTCTCAGGGTGAGGAAGGAGCAGCGAGCTCCTCATTCTGCCCCATCCTCTCTGAAGGATGCTCCCCACTTGATGGCAAGGAGAGCAGGCAGAGGTTTTCCACCCTTCAGTGTGACTGCCAGCCCCACAAGCCCTCCCCTCTGGTTTGTCAGGGCCCCAACAGACCCCTCTTGCCTGCTGAAATGAGGTGTTAGAGGCAAGCTGGGGTCTGGGTGTGCCCAGCACACGTGTGCCAGCCAGCGGGCATCCACTCACTGGCAGCATGAGCTGGTGCTGGGGTGAAGCTGCCCCATCTGCGCTGGGGTGGGCACACACAGGGACCCCTGCCACCACAGGAGTGGGGAGTGAGCCATCACAGGTCTTCCAGCAATTCAAAGGCAGGGAGAGATCATAGAATGGATTGGTCTGGGTTGGGAGGGACTCTAGGGGTCACAGAGCTCCAACCCCCCTGCCACAGGCAGGGCCACCAACCTCCAGGCCTGGAGCTACACAAGGTTGCCCAGGGCCCCATCCAACCTGGCCTTGAACACCCCCAGGGATGGGGCACCCACCCCCTGTCTGGGCAGCCTGAGATCAGCAATGCTGCGGTCTGTGGGTGCCCTGTGTAGCTTCTAATTAATTTTGTGTCTCTCTGGATCAGCTTAACCACAGGCTGAGGGTTTTAACCAGAAAATTATAGCTCCTAATTGAAGCAGCAGTTACAAAAAGCATCCAGCATGAGGACAGGCAGGGGGAGAAACGGGAGAGCCTGGGAACCCAGCCTGTTGCTAGGAAACACATGGATAAAAATGTGAGCAGAACATCTGAAGCTAAATGAGAACTATTGGGAAATATTTTGCTGGAGGCCCACAAAAGCCACAATTGCAGGGCTGGGAGGGACGGCTGGGAGGGCTGAAAGGCAACCCCAGGCACTGTCAGTGGGTCTGTGCTGTGCCAGAGGCAGCACCAGTGTCACAGGCGTCCTCTGCGGTGTTGGGGCTGGTGGATCTGTGAGCCCAGGAAAAACACGCTGGGGATTGTGCCATGTCTGTGGTGTTCCTGTGCTCCTTTTGCTTCAGAGCCCCTTTCTTCTCCATTTCTACCATCACCAGCAGGCAGAGGACCCTGGGGGGGGCGGGTTGGAAGCTTCCCAGAATCTGTGTGTATCCAGCTGTATGGATTTCCCAAGGAAGTTATTTTTGAGGGCAGAAGTATTATTTATCATACATGTTTGTGTCCTGCTTGATGCTAAGAGCTGCTGCAAGCTCCAGGTGTCCCTCCCTGAGGCCCCCACCAGCCGGTTCTTATCAGGAGACGTTCCTGATAATAACCCAGCTTCCCCAAATATGCCTCCTCCTCCTTTCCCCTGCTGCAATACCTGGGATTTCTCTCCTGGATGGAACTGGGGGGGATTTGCTGGGAAATGTTAGCCTCAGGTGCACACTGCTGGGGGGCTGGCCTCTGTTTTCCCTGATTTTGGCTGTCTCAGGGGGATGGAGCAGCTTCCCTGCATCACTCCTGCAGGTGTTGGTGTGCAGGGATGGTTTATTTCAGCAGCGCTGTGCAGCTGGTGGGAATAGCTGGTGGTGGCTGGGTGATGCTACAGACAGTCCCTCCTGCCAGGCACAGTCCTCAGGGTCGGTTCTGCTCCTGTGCCCAGCATTGCCCAGGAGACATGGAGCTGGGGAGGCTGTGGGTGGCACAGCACGACGTGGGGCACAGGGCAGGTCCCATCCAGGCACCTGGCTCTCATGAGGACCGAGCTAAGGTGGGACAGGCTCCAGATACAGGAGCTGTGCCTGAGGAGCACATCTCCCAGCCAGCCCAGCAGCTCTGCCCATCCACCTTCCTCCCTTCATTCCCACATGCTGGTGGCTGAGCATCTGTTGTGGTTTATCCCAGGAGCAGCGAAAGGACCCGGCTGGGGAGCCATTCGCTCTCCTCCCCTCCTGCGATGGGGAGAGGACCAGGACAAGGAGGAAGAGTAGTGGGTTGAGATGAAGGTTTGGCCTGGCAGGAAAGGAAGAGAGTGATGGTAATTGTGGTAAAAGCAGGTACAGGCTGAGTGGTGCAGAGCACAGCTGCCCACCACCCACTGCCCACCACCCACTGCCCACCACCCACTGCCACCCATGCTCAGCTCGTTCCTGAGCCGTGGTCTGAGCCCCTGGCCAGCTGCCCCCTGTTCTGTAGGGAGCACAATGCCACGGGGTGCAGGATGTCCCTGTGGCCAGTCAGGGTCAACTGTCCTGGCTGTGTCCCCTCCCAGCTCCGTGGGCACCCCCAGCCCCCTCGCTGCTGAGGAGGTGTGAGCAAAGTCCTTGGTTTGGTGTAGACATCACCCAGCAACAACCAACCCAGCAGCCTGTTACCAACACTGCTCCCATCCCAGACCCGAAGCGCAGCGCTGTACCGGTGCTGGGAAGGAAATCCACTCTATCCCAGCCACATCTGGGACAGCATCAGACCTTCTCCCCAGCGCATCCATTTTCAGCCAGGCAGCAGCGGTCCCAGCAGCAGTCCCCTCCACTGGGTTTGTTTGCCTTCTTGGGGTTAGTCCCTGCTGCCTGGGTTGTGTGAGGCACTTTGATGTCCATGACTAATGCTCTCTGCATCCTCCACCGCAGGCTGCAGCGAGCAGCTTGTGCAGCCCACATGTGATGGGAGTGGGGCTCTTATTTCCTTACCCAGCAGAAAACTTCTCTGTCCTTCATTCCAGCTTGTGGCTTTCTTTTCTACTGAAGGAGCTCAAAGAGACCATTGTGCTGGAGGAGGGGGTGCCCTCAACAAAGCTGCTTTTTCCCTACTAGGACAACACCCATGTTATTATCCCCTGCTTCAAAAATTTCTCTTCTGGAAGAAGAGATGCAATTCATGGTGCCAGGGCACAGAAAAGGCCTGTTAGATCATCTTGCCCAGTGCCCTTTGCAACATCCATCTCCCAGGAGAGCTGTTGCTGGCTGGAGAGTGGGTCGAGGATGGTGAAGTACACTGGAATGGGATGGGCTTCTGTGGAGAGACAGTCACAGAATCACAGACTCACAGAATCACAGGGGTGGGAAGGGCCCCCCAGAGCCCATGGGGTCCAACCCCCTGCCAAAGCAGGGTCCCTAGGACAGGGCACACAGGTCGGTGTCCAGACAGGGCTGGAATCTCTCCAGAGAAGGAGACTCCACACCCCCTGGGCATCCAAGGAAGTCAGAGGTAGTAACATCACTTACCAGTGTGACCAGTATCCCCCACTCCTGACTCCTGGTACAGGGGACCCCATGTCCCAGCTGAGACTGGTGTGGGAGACATCTTAGGACCCAGGTGGTGGTGGTGGGAGCGTGGCCCCACGAAGCCCCTTCTCCCTGTGCCCAAAGCATCCAGCACGGCACCATCGAGCACCCGCTCCATATCTCAGGTGGGAGCACTGGGCAGAGGGATGGGTGCCAGCCCCTTCCCTGCTCCTCCCACCGCACCCTGTGTCCCCCACGCACCCATCCCTGACGTGTGTCTGCCTCTTCCTTCCCCAGTGCTCAGCGACCTGTGGGAACGGGACGCGGAGTCGCGCTGTGCACTGCAGCAACAGCACCGGCGCCGCCTGTGACCCCGCGGAGAGACCCAGCCCCAAAGCCCCGTGCTCCCTGCCACGCTGCCAGCACCCAGACAGCACCAACGACTGGTCCGGCAGCGGCTCCTCCAGCAGAGAGATCTTCAATGAAATCCACTACGTCCCCAGCAACCCCATGGCCAAATTTAACCCCTTAATTCCCAATATTCCGGAGTCCCACGACGTCAATGCCATCACTGAGGAGGACTTCTCAGCCAGAAAGGGAAACGTCTTCGTTGATGATTTTTACTATGATTATAATTTTATCAACTTCCACGAGGATCTGTCTTACTACCCCTTCACAGAGAAGGAGCCCAAGGGTGAGGAGCCGAAGCCGGAGCTGAGCACCAACGATGTGGAGGGGTCACAGGCGGTGCCCGCTGACGTCCTGCACGCTGTGGAGCCGGGAGGAGCAGTGAGCAAGGACCCTCTGATGACCAGCGAGGGAAGCACTTCTGCTCCTGCACATGGCAAAGGAGAGATGGAGCCTGGGGCTGTAACCACAACCGACCCCCTGAGCATGGTCCCTGAGGATGTGGGGACAGCTGCTCCCGAATACACCATCCCTGACTTCACAGGGGAGGAAGGGGACACAACGTTTGTGCCCCGCTCTGAGGACCACCCGCCCACCCAGAGCACCCTGAGTCATGATCCTGCGAACAGCCACTACCACCCATCCCCAGATGAAGACTGGGGAGCTGTGCCGATGAGGACCGGTCCTGGGCAGGATGCTCCAGCTCATGGCTTCACTCCCCAGGCTCCTTACACGACTGATCCCCCCCCGCTGCTGCCCACTGGCAGGGGCAGTGCTGGCAGAGACCCCTCCAACGGGCTGGATGAGCTGGGGAGCAGCAGCGAGGGGCGTGCGAGCACTGAGGGGCTGGGTAATGCCGGCAGTGAGGAGCACAGCATGGCCAGTTCTGCAGGGAGAGGGCATGAAGACGTGAGGGAAACAGGTCTTGTCATCACCAGTAACGCCATCAGTGCTGCCCCTGACACCAAGGAGCAGGAAGGGTGGGCAGAGATCCCAGGGCCAGAGGGGCTGACAGGCATGCGCACGGTGCTGGTGGCTGATGGGCAAGCCCATGGGACAGAGAGGACAGACCTTCCCTTGCCCACTCCACAGGGACCGGGCTGGGAGATGGGAAGGAGCACTGGCAGCACCCATCCCACTGCAAGCCCCTATGCCATGGGCACAGCTGAGGGACCCACGGGCCAGGCAGGGCACCAGCCAGAGCTCCACACCCCCACATCCCTGAGCTCGGCCGCCTTGGTGGCCACTACAGCCTCTCCAGCAGCAGTGTCCTTGTCCCCTGCCGTGCCCGTACCAGCCACCCAGCTCACCTCCAGTAGCCTTGCCCAGCAAGATGCCCTGGTGCCAGCTGTGCCCACAGCCCCAGCTCACAGCCCTCCCATGCATTCAGTGGGAGCATCGCCCTCCGAGCCCCCCCTGGCATGGTGGACCGTGGGGGTGTCCCACCGCCCGGAGCTGTCATCTCCCCGTGCCCAGCAGACCTCCCTGCTCAGCAGTACCACACCATGGGCAGCCCCAGGAACGTTTGCTGCCAGTGATGGAGAGCATGAGTTATCCCAGCCCACCCCTGCCACCTCCCTGCTCTGGGAGGAGGAGGAGGGGATGAAGGAGGAAGCTTCACATCCGCTGCTGACCACCATGGCAGCTGCAGCAGCGCTGCCCAGCTGGGAGGTGGGGAACTGGAGTGAGGTAGGTGTTGAGTCCCATGAAAGTGTGACATGACCAGTACAGAGGTGGGACTTGTCCCTCTCCTGGCTGGTCCCTGGGGCCTTGCCCTCTGCGTGCAGAAAACACACACAGCTCCCACAGGCATTTGTGTGTTTTGGCTGGATACTGACAGCCCCTGGCACCTGGTGGGGAGTGGGCATGCAGCCAGTCCCACCGTGGGTCACAGGACCCAGGACCTGCTTCCCAGTGTGAGTCAGCAGCTCGGGTTGCCACTGGGTCCTGTACCGCTCCCTCGGGCACCAGCCATGGTGGCAGCTCCCTGTGCTCTGCAACACCCGGCTCAGCCCATCCCAGCACCTTGCCAAGCGCTCCTGCCCTGGATCCCCCTGGCACCAGGTTCCCTGGCTCTGCCCAGAGGATCCTGGGCAGTGGGTGCTCGGTCAGCGGTGGCAGTATGTGCCCCACGCCAGGGCTGGACACACAGGGAGACCCCCCCAGCATGGGAGTGAGCTCCTGCTGCTGTGTAGGACAACAAAGGATGCAGCAGCTGCTCAAAGGATGCAGCAGCAGCAGGAGTGGCCCCATCCACAGGGCTTATAAAAGGCTCTGAGCATCACTTGAGCCAGGGTGTTGGGTGGAAACGTGCCACAGGGATGGGGACAGGACAGGTGGCAGTGCCATGACAAGGGGACGCATTGGCATGTTTTGAAAGTCCTGCCAAGGCTTTGGAGGTGGAAGGGCTGCTGCGAAATGGGTGGGCTCAGCCTGGGCAGCGAGGGCTGGATGCAGAAGCGGTGGAGGCACTGCCTGCCAGGTGGAGGGAATCCAAACTGGAGCTTTGAACTGAAAGAGAGGATGAAGGGCAAGAAACAGTCAAATGAGTCATTAGTGCTAATTAGGAGAGCAGCAAGAAGGCTGAATGCACCCCCAGCTGCAGGATCCCCGGTGCTGCCCCGTGTCCCACTGAGCTGCAGTGGCTGTGGCTGGATGCTGGCCTGGGGCGAACAGGGAGGGAAAGGTCGGTTCCAGCCAGACCAGAAGCGACTGGGTGATGGAGGATGGCTTCCTCCTTTCCCCCCAAACCGAGGGCTGCCTGACATGGGACTGGTTCGAGAGGAGCCTCTTGCTGTGGGGAGGCCTCCGTGGTGCTGGGTGCCCTGCCAGGCAGCGCCGGGCACAGCCTCCAGAAAGCCCCTCTCCCTGCATCACCCCCAGCCCTGCCTCTGTGCACCCCGGTTTTACCAGCCCCCTCCCCGCTGCTGAGTCCACAGGGACCTTTCTGCTGGGCCAGCGGGCTCCATCCTCGGGCAGAGGCAGCCAGGGAGCGGGGCCACGGGGGGGGCACGGCGGGACAGGGGGGAACACGCCTCCTGTCTTGCAGTGCTCGGCCACCTGCGGCGTGGGCGCGATCTGGAGGAGCGTGCGCTGCAGCACCGGCAGCGACGACGGCTGCGCCGCTGCCAACAAGCCCGTCCCTGCTCGGAGGTGTTCCCTCAGGCCCTGCTCCTCATGGCGCATGGGGAACTGGAGCAAGGTACACGGGAGGGTCCCAAGAAACCCAGGGGAAGATGATGGCTGGAGAGCTGTCTGCCCTCGGGCGCTCCTGCCCAGGGCTGGTGGGGGGCAGCAGGTACTGACTTGGGCCTGCCACAGGGTTTAAACTCCCCCATCCTGTGATGTTGTCTCCATTTTTCCAGCTCTTGGGCTGGTTAAAAAGCCAGGAATTGGCAAAAGCCAAACAAAGAGGGGTTTGAAAGTCTCCAGAAAACATTCCTGCCAACAGGCAGTGCCAGGCAGGGTTTGTGGTGGGTGAATCCCGGGGGCTCCGGGGTGGGCAGCAGCGCTCCCTGCTCTGCGTGCACATCGATTCCTGGCTGTGCAGCTGGGAAACAGCACTGGTAGGGAAAATCTCTGTTGCTGTCAGAACCAGAAGCCAGTTGTGGCAGACTCGGGGCTGGGCAGGGCTGTTCTCTGGCTTGTGCTAGAGGAAAACACAAGAAGAGGATGAGTATGGACTCAGTCCTCCCTGAGGCAGAGCATGCTGGGTCTGCTGCCCTTGCTGGAGGGATTCCCCCTGAGCAGCCCCTGCTGCTGTCCCCAGCGTGATGCTCATGTCATTCCCCAGTGCTCCAGGAGCTGTGGCGGGGGGGTGAAGGTTCGGGACGTGCATTGCATCGACACCAGAGACCAGCGGCTCCTGCGGCCCTTCCACTGCCAGGCCGTCCTCTACAAACCACCAGCACAGCTCCCCTGCCAGAGCGCCCCGTGCCTGGACTGGTACACATCCTCCTGGAGAGAGGTAGGGGCTGCTGGGGAGCGGGCTAAGCGGGGGGGCAGCATCACGGGCAGGGCTTCGACCCTGGCTGGGCACAGTGTGTGCCCATGGTGGGGTGTTTCCCACCTGGGGTTCTCTCTGCTCCTCTCCCTCCCCGGGAGGATGTTTGGTGTTGACTTGCCCAGGGCAAATGCTCGGTAGCCAGACCAGTGTGTGGCTGGGGGGCTGAGCTGGCTGCTTCACCAGAGCCCCCATCGCTGGCAGCAGGGAGGCAGCACGCTCACCCTCCTCCTCCCACACATGCAGAACTTGTGTTGGGTGCGCTGGATCTGCTTCAGGCACCCAGGAGGAACCTGCCCGTCGGAGCGGTGGAGCAGGGATGCTGCTGGCAGAGCCAGTTCTGTGTGGGTTTATGTATCCATGGGGTGGGATTGGAGTAGAGTTCCTCAGGATGCCAAAGCATAGAGCGTGCCTGCCTTGGTGCTGTGCTGCTGGCTTTCCTTCCCTTGGGTGGCTCGTGTCTCCACAGTGCACGGAGTCGTGCGGCGGCGGGGAGCAGGAGCGGCTGGTGACGTGCCCGGAGCTGGGTCGCTGCGAGGAGGCACTGCGTCCCAACACCACCCGGCCCTGCAACACGCACCCCTGCACCACCTGGCTGGTGGGCTCCTGGGGAGAGGTGAGCAGGCGTGGGCAGGAGCGCGGCGCGAAATGCACGGAGCCGGGGGGAAAAGCACAACCCCCAGAGCCAAACTGGGGACTCCTGTGATATAAAACCTTCCCAGGGTGTGGCATGGTGCAGTGCCAGCTCTGCAGGGTGCGGGGATGGGCGTCCATCTGTCCGTCCCCAGTGCTGATGGGGCTGTCCCGCTCCCTCAGTGCACAGCTCCCTGTGGTGGGGGCATCCAGCGGCGCCAGGTCAAGTGCATCAACACCAAGACGGGGCTGGCCGAGGAGGACAGCAGCCTCTGCGACCACGAGCCCTGGCCTGAGAGCACCCAGAAGTGCAACGCGCAGGACTGCGAGAGCTCTGAGGCGGGTAAGTGCTGTGTGCCCCTCCCCGAGCGCCGTGTCGTTGGTGGGGAGGTGCTCCCCTCCCTGGAGCCTGTGTGCGCTGCTTGGGGTGGATGCTGCGTTTTGAGGGCATCCCGATGATCACAGAGGGAAAACCGCCCAGCTCTTGGGTGAGGGAAGGAGGCCCAGCACGGGGCCTTGTGTGCTGGGGTGGCACTGGTGGGTGGGCATGGGGTGGGTGTGCCGGGCTGCTGCTTGGTCTCTTCAAAGCCACCATGAAACAAGGGGAAGGACGTGTAAGCACCCAGCCCGTTTGTGGGTCTGGAAACCAGAGAGGGGTTTCTAGCTGAGTTTAGACACATGCTTTATTTTTCTTGTCCCCACCTTTCACCTCCCGGTCCCTCTGGAGAGTCTGGAGAAGGCGCCAGCAGCAACTGGCCGTGCTGACAGACGAGCTGCACTCAGTGAATTTTCCGGGGCAGGCCGTGCCTTGCACTCTCCCAGCTGGCCTGGCCGGCGGCACGACGCCGTCCTGCTCCCAGGAAGGGACCCTGGGAAGGGGGTCTGACACAGCAGCCCCTGGGGTGGGACGGGCTGGGTGCCGGCGGCAAGCCAGGGCTTTGGGCACAGGGAAGGGCAATGGGCACGTGGTGCTGGTGGTGCTGCCACTAAACTGGGAGCCAGTGCTGGCTGCGGCGAGGGGAGGGATGGGGCAGGAAGGACAGACCGGTCAGCTGGTTGAAAAGCAACATGTCAGTGGGAAGATGGAGGGGGTGCTTCGAGCCTGAGTTGTGTAACACGAGCTTGGCTAATCCGTGATTAAGTGGGAATTTTACAATCATCCATAAATGTCCGGAGCGTTGGGCTCTCGAGGGGCCAAGGGGGGTTTTAGTGGTGCAAACATGAGCTGGGATGTGCTGGTCAGAGGCAGCAGCGTCAGCCAGCAGAAGGGACCACTGGCACCCACCTGAGTGATGACACCAGGATGGCACGGGACTGGTTTCTGAAGTGAGGTGCGATTCAGGCAGCAAAGCCAGTAGGAAACACCCAGTGACAGCTCTGAGCACCAGGAAGCTGCTCAGTGACCAAACCCCAGAGCACAAACCTCCTGCAGGCAGCAAATGTGGGCTCATGGCTGCAGTGTCCGATAAAGGGCTGGAGCAGTTTCCCTACGGAGAGAGGCTGAGGGAGCTGGGATGGGTCAGCCTGGAGAAGAGAAGGCTGTGGGGGGCCCTCATTGCAGCCTGCCAGTCCCTGAAGGGAGCAGAGGAACAGGAGGGGAAGCAGCTTGTTAAAGGGCAGAGACTGGCAGGACAAGGAGGATGGAGTGAAGCTGGAGGAGGGAAGGGGTAGAGGAGAGATTAGGGGCAAGTTCTTTGCAGAGAGAGTGGTGAGGGGCTGGAACAGGCTGCCCAGAGAGGGGGTGGGTGCCCCATCCCTGGGGGTGTTCAAGGCCAGGTTGGATGGGGCCCTGGGCAACCTTGTGTAGCTCCAGGCCTGGAGGTTGGTGGCCCTGCCTGTGGCAGGGGGGTTGGCGCTTTGTGATCCTTGAGGTCCCTCCCAATCCAGACCAGTCTATGATCTGCAGCACTTTCCATACATCTGAGCCGATGCTCCGGCACATCAGTCCTGCTTTAACCTGAGCCCTGCAGAGCCCCCTCCAGCTTCCATTACCTGCTCCAGCACAGCTGGCTTCTCACCTTCACTCCCAGTGCTGCATCCCTCCCACAGCACCGGCAGGTCGCTTGAGTCTGTGGGCTGCGAGGGTTAACAGCACTGAAAGGAACAGCAGGAATGAGGGGATTAAATGTCATTGCTATTAGCATGTTAATCATTAATGACCTTATCTTTCGTGTGCTTGGACAAACCCCCTTTTTGTCTGCCCAGAAAGAAGTTACACCCTGGGAGTTTTTTGAGCAAGGAGAGTGCTGAGAGCTGGAGGGGGACAGGCAGGAAGGCGGTGAGCAGCCAGTGCCCAGGCTGCAGGAGCAAGCCCATGGGTCCCACCCTGCAGCCTGGGACACCATCCCCATCCTCTCAGCGATGCATCTGTCCTGCATCCTGCCCTGCTCCTGCTGATCCCGTTCCAGAGAGGGCAGGAGCGCTGGCTGTGCCTGACAGGGCTTTGGAGACCCTGACCGCGGGCTGTTGGGATGCTTTTAGCCATTAAATCCTCCTTTTCAGTGGCTGCGTGTCCCTCCTGCATGTGCAAGTCGGATGGGCTGCTTGGAATTAGGGAATAATTAGTCAGGCTCGTCCAAGAAATGATGTGTAGTTCCAGCTATTTTTGTCAAGGGAGAACTTCCGTGCCGGGCTGGGTGCTGAGCCGCCGAGCCGGGCGGCACAGCCAGGGCTGCACCAGAATAACCACTCTGATGTGGAGGAAGCCCAGAAAGAAATGTTAAATCCTGGATGAAGGATGACACAAACGCTCTGGCTCCAGCCCCGGGCAGGAAACGCCTCTTGGAAATACAAACATCTCCTGCCAGACCGTGAGGAGGAACAAGCCTACCAGAGGGCAGGAAATCACAGATGTGCGAACGCTCCCAGCAAGGGCTTCGGCATCCAGCCCGGCCCTTTCCTGTGTTTGCAGGGATCTCTGCTGCTGAGGATTAACACAGGCTGGGGTGATTCATGTGTTTACATGGGAAGCACATGGAGCCTCTGTCTCCTCTGACATGAGGTGCAGGGATGCCAGGAGGGTCCTGTATTCTCTGGACACAGAGCAGCAGATAACCCCAGCAGGGTTTAAAGGTAAAAACCCATCAACAGAGGTGGAAGGGATTAAGTACAGACAAGGATCTCACTGGCAATCAGCTCTCTGCAATTAGAGGAGGTCAGAATTAATTAGAACCAGGATCCTGCTCTGCTGCCAGGTTATAAATCAATCCCTGATTACACAGAGGTTATTTTTAAGTGTGCTTGTTGTTTCACAGCCACATCCAGCTCCGAGCGCAGCAGAGAGGTTGGCCATGTCCTTAGATGGTCCCAGGGAGCATCAGAGCCCGTTGGGCGCCTGGATGACTCCGCACGATGCCCCAGCCGGGCTGGGGACGTTTATCTTCCTCTGTGCTGGGACAAGGAGCTTGAACAAAGCAACTCCAGCGCAGGAAAGCCGGGGGAGGGGGCGGGGGGGAGGCTGAGCACCATCGCTCATCGGGAAAGCCCTGCGGCTCCTTGCTGGCGCCCAGGGCGGCAGGAGGACATCCCTGTCCTCTTGCCAGCACAGCTGGGGCCATGGAAGTGGCCGAGCCTCGGGCAGGGCTGCGGGGGAGATCAGAGCAGCCCCGTGCCCTTAAAAGCTTGCTACTCCCATCCCCACCCTGCCTAGCGCCCAGCCCCAGCAGCGCTCTCACACCCACACCAGCCGCTCCCGGTGCAGGATCACCGCTGGTAACCCAGAGAGCTGGAAAAGAGCCCTCAGAGCGTGTTTATTGCTGTGGGGAAGCGTTCGCCGGGGTTTATGGCCGTCTTGGAAAGGAGCTGAGCAGCAGGTCCCACATGAGAGCTTGGGGAAGCCAGCGCCGGTTCATCCAGCAGGTCAAAGACAGAAGCAGCAATCGCTTTATATTGGAGGAGGGCAAAAAGTCACCCTGAGGAGGACAAAAAGTCACCCCAAGCAAATTCAGCCTGCTGCTGCAGGTGCAGTGGCTGTGCAAGCACGATGGCTTTTGGCCAGACCTCGTCAGTGATGGGTGAAGCAGGGCTGAACGCGGGCAGCCCACAGGATGGGAGATGTAACTCGTCGTGGGAGATGTAACGTTGATTTTCCCTGTGCCTGCTTCCCTGGATCCCATCGCTGGTGGGTCTGTGAGTCCCCCAAGTTCACACCAAGCAGGCACCAAGGTGATGGGTCTGGCTCCATGCTCAGGCCAAGGCACTTCAACAAACAAATCTGGCTCTTCCCTGGGAGTGTCCCAGGCTCCAAGTGCCAGCAAGGGACAGGAATTGAGGTACAGTGCTCAGCCGCCCCAGGAGCAAGTATGTGGCTTCAGCTTGGGAATGGAAAAAGGTGGGAAGGGCTGGAGCAGGATAGGGTTCAGCCCCGTGTCCTGGAAGCAGCCAGCGTGGTGTCTGGTGGGGCATGAGAGCAGCGATGCTGGGGGGGACCAGGGATGTGCCAGGAAATAGCCCAGACACCCAGCTCTCTCTTCTCCTGCTCCGGGCTCATCACCCAGGGGCTGGTTGCATTTCTAGTTGCCTTCAGATTAATTGGCAATTAAACGTTATGTTCCTCTTGCTCTGAGTAGGGAACTGGGATTGTGGGTGGTGCTGTGTGTGGCAGAATGTGTCCAAGGGGAATATGTGTGAGGAGCAACCCCAGCTTTCTCTGTGCAAGCCTGGGTGCAAGTGGCCGGACAGGGAGGTGCTGCTGAGTCATTAAGTGCCCTTTATTTCCTGCTAATTAACAGCTGCCAGTGGAAAATGAGTGCTTGGGAAAGGATTCCTGGCTCTTATGCAGTGCAGGTGAAATGATGGTTGGGTGTTTTAACCGCAGGGAGAAGCAGGCTTTGGGCTCTGAGCAGCACAGACAGGGAGAGGCTGTTCCCACATCCCTGTATCGGCCCTTCCCACTGCTGCAGGTGCTGGGTCTGTGCAGTGCTGTGCACGTCCCCATCAGTGCACCCGGACGTGTCGGCACGGGGGCTCCTGCTAAAGCCTGGATGATGTAAGGAAAACACCCTGGGAAGCATAAGGCAGCTGGAGCAGGAAGGACATATCTCAAGTGTGGGACACAGGGGACATGGGCAGCCTCTTCTCAGTGTCTGTGGGGACAGGACAAGGGGTGATGGCCTCAAGCTGGAGCACAGGGAGTTCCACCCCAATTTGGGGAAGAACTTCTTCCCAGTGAGGGTGAGGGAGCCCTGGGACAGGCTGCCCAGGGGGTGTGGAGTCTCCTTCTCTGGAGAGATTCCAGCACTATCTGGACGCCAACCTGTGTGACCTGTCCTAAGGACCCTGCTTTGGCAGGGGGTTGGACCTGATGAGCTCTGGAGGTCCCTTCCAACCCCTACAGCTCTGTGATTCTGAGAGTTTGTGACACGTTTCCTCACCCAGCTGTTGCTGCCGTGCTGCAGGCTCATTATGTGGGGCCTTGGCTGGACCCGCCGCTCATGGGGAGGGGGAAGACACCGTGGGCCATAGGGATAGTCCTGGCTCTGCCACGGCTCCTTGGAAATGGGAACTTCTCCCAGTGGGATGTGGAGACCCGAAAGATTGATGATGCCCTGAGCCCCTGGGAGAGCACTGGCATTCCCCTGCCTGGGGTCTGCGTTCAGGCTGGGTGTTCAGGGCACAGCAATGGGGCCTGTGTGACAGTGCTGGGCTGAGCGGGATGTTTTGGGAGCAGCAGGCCGAGCCCTGAGAAACTGGTGGGGTTTAGTCCTTTTCCACTGGTTTTCCAAGCTGCGGCTGTGCTGGTGCCGACCTGTGTCACAAGGTGAACCTGGCACTGTGGCACACGTCCCCCACACACAACCTGGCTCTGGAGCTGCCGGCGATGACATGTGCCACCTTCGCCACCACCGGCCCTTCCCAGAGCAGGAGCCTGGGACAATACTCGTCAAAGTCGGTGCTGGCTCCGGGAGCACCCCAAAGGCCAGAGGTCAGCAGCTTAACGCTCTGGTTTTGCTGGCTCAGCTCTAAGCTCGACCTTTCCTTGTTTTTACAAAACCTGGTTCCAGGAAGTTTATTTTTCCCGAGCATAAAGAGAATGCTTGGGTCTGGGCAGCACAGGCTGAAATGAAATTTAAAGCGACTTCCAGGCCAACTTAGAAAAACAGCCCCAAAAAGTGGGGGTTTTCAGTTTCTGATGTGCTGGCTTAGCCCGGATTGTCAAAGCCCTGCTTTAAGCTGTTACTTTAGACTAGGATTTGGCGTGGGCTTGAAGGCTGGAGCGTGTGCTCAAATGAAGTGCTAGGATTATATTAAAAAAATCGTTAATAGACAAAAATAACAGTAAAAGGATTAAATAGAAAACGGGGTCAGTTCTGGAGGGACCCTCTCTGACAAATGGAGTGCTTGTTACAGCTTCCTTTGCCCAAGCCCAAGTCCCAGGGAGGAATCAAGAGCCCCGCCAAGCCTTTCAGCCCTGAGCTTGACCCCACACTCATCCACATTGAGATGCTGCCTCGGCCCGACATGCAGCTCGACCTGGGAAAATGAGGCGTGCTCCCCAACTCCCATTGACTTCACGTCATTGAAATGCTCTGGAAAGTCTGTGTCCTGCTCCGGGGTCCCTCAGAAGGTCAGCAGAGTGATTGCAGCAGCACCTCCAGCCAAGGCTCTTCTCCCTCCTCCATGAAGCCCATCCCAGGCCTCGCTCAGCGCTGGGCTCGTACGGATAACACAGCGTAGGAAGAGAAGCAGCTCCTGGCAGGAGAGCGATGGGCTTAGTGCCCTGGGTTGTGCAGGTACTGGAATCCCCTGCCTGTGCCAGGGTGTCAGCAGTTGGAAAGGGATCAGAAGGAGCTAAACCTTCCCCCATGGCCCTGAGAGCGACCTTCGGGGAAGGCCGCAGAGGCCTGGCCTTTGCGGCTCCTTCAAGGGAAGGCAGGAGGCAGCTTGGTTGCGATCCATAAATAGCTTTCTAGGAAGGCCGTGGTGATAAGCAGGGGGCTTGTGAGCAGGAACAAGCCCAGCACAGCCCAGCAGCATGCTAAAAATACCGGGGTGCTCAGTGGGGGTCTGCCTCAGCATCCCCCAGGAGCATTGGCCTGGCACCGCAGTGCTGACCCTCTAAATGCCGGTGACGTTCCCAGCCACCCCTGAACGCCATGGGGGTTTTACAGCATTACCCCTTGCTCTGTGCAGTGATTAACTGACCCCCCACCCCCCCAAGCATGCCAGCTGGCCAGGAGCCACCGCTGTGTTCTCCAGCTCTCCTACTCAATGTCGCTTCCAAAACCAGCACCTCAAAGCACTGCATGTTTATAAATCCTTCCTGGGGAGGGAGGAGGCCCTGGCACAGGGTGCCCAGAGAAGCTGGGACTGCCCCGGGACCCCTGGCAGGGTTCAAGGCTGGGTTGGATGGGGCTTGGGGCACCCTGGGCTGGGGTGTCACTGCCCATGGCAGGGGGGCACTGGGGGAAGTGAGCGCCCTGCCCACCCACACCAGGCTGGGATTGTGCAATTCCACAATCCAGCTCTTGGGTCAGACAGCAGCTTCTGTGTTAAGTGGTGTGTTGGGGGGCACGGAGACACTGTTGCTAGGCAGAAATAGCTGTTGCTCTGGAGGAAGAGAGGAAATACCTCACTGAAATAGAAAATAAATTTTAGACCAGCGTAGTGAACTCCTTACTGGTAGGCTGGGGGCAGTGTGAGGGCTGTGATTGAAATTCCAAACTGGGGGAAAAGTCTCTGTCCTGCATCTGCCACATCCTTTGCATTAACTGCTGTGGGTCAGCTCATCCCCGTGGGAATTGGGGCAGCAGCCTTTCCCTGAGCAAAGCTGAGGGCAGATGGTGAGGGGCCATGGTCAGTGAGGTCTCCCTGGCCTCGCTCCTGGTGTTTCCCAACAGAAAAAGCATCCTGAGAAAGAGAAAAGTCCATTTTCTTGCCCCATTTCTGTGCCTTCAGTGTGTTCCTGGGCAGGGGGTGCTGGCCCCGGGCAGCATCCACCGCCCCTTCCCAGGGAAGGGCTGGCATCCACTCAGCCACTGCACAGGGGGGAGATTTGGCAGGGCTGGAGGGGTGAAACGTGAGCGGGCGATACACCGGGGCTCAGCGTGGGTGCAGAGTCAGGGGGGAGGAAATGTGAAGCAAAGGCGAGTGCGCTGCATGTGTCTGTGAGCAGGACTGAGCGGCGCTGGGCCCCTGGTGCTGGGCCGGGCTGGGCCAAGCTCCACTGGCTCTGCTGCTGGCGCAGGGCAGCGCTGGCCCGAAGGCCTGATGGCATTCCCAGCCCTGGAGAGCGATTTGTGATCTCCAGTTTGCTCAGGCTGGGGGTGACTGGCCTGGGTGCAGCCCCTGCAGCAGGGCTGGGTGCTGGCACCGGGGTGCAGAACAAAGTCTGTTCTCAAAGCGGCACCGATGGCGGTTGGGGGTTGGCGAGACACCCACAGGAAGCCAACCAGGGGAGGGGGCTTCCCGAAATAACCTGAACCTCTGCTGGCACCGCAGGGAAGCGCTGGGGAGTGGGGGGACGTCACACTGGGGAGGTTTGTCACTTCTCCCGGGCCTCCACCATGGATCCTCCTCCCCGGGGAGCGAGCCCTGGGCTCAGCCCCACTCCCCCACTTGGTTTCTCTAGCCTGGGTTGATGCTGCAGAGCTGTGGGCAGGAGCAGAGGAGTTCCTTCTGCTGGCAGCGAGGGGTGCTGAGGGTGCGCGGTGCCTCGCTGAGGGTGGGCTCTGCATCGCTGGGGTCTGTCACCATCTCTGCTGGCCTCACGCCAACCTTCTCACCAGCCACCCAGTGACCGCGCCAGCGTCACACCGGCAGTAACGCTGCCCTTGCTCTCTCCCCTCCCCTCCAGGCTTTGTCTGCGAGCGTGACCGCCTGACCTTCGGCTTCTGCCAGACCCTGCGGGTCCTGGGAAGGTGCCACCTCCCCACTGTCCACCTCCAGTGCTGCCGAAGCTGCCGCCAGCACGGGCACCATGCAGCACCCGACCGGGACCGTGGGGACGAGCGGGCCTCCAGAAGGTGACAGCACCGTCCCCAAGGGCGAGAAGCACCGGGACCCTGGCAGCTCCTGGAGCAGCACTGCTGAGGAGGGGCATGGCCAGGACTCATGGCTCGGCCTGGTCCCGCGGCAGTGCCAGATGGTGCCGCCCGCAAGCCGCACGGTGCTCTCTGGAAACACGGGGAGGGCTTGATTTAACTTTCATTTGTGCTACACTCTAACGGTGCTCAAACCCTGGGTCTGGAAGAGGTGGCCTGGCCTGGGCTGGGGGTGCGGGTCCTGCTGGTCCCGTGGGAGATGCCAGCACAGCCAGGACCCTCCATCGGGGTCACCAGTGGGGAACACTTTGGGGAAGGGAGATGGGAAGCAGCAATAATTCAGGGGGAGACCTCTTAGAAATGCTTTTGGTGCTATCATTTGATGTTTTCAGCCTCTGGGTGGTGTTGGCAGGCCAGCACGACGCTCCTGACTTTTGTTATTATTTGTATAGGTAAGCAGCGAGCCGTGGCGTGCCAGCAGCACGGCCGACCGCTCCGATTAGGGGTTGGGGGGGGTGGTTTTTTCCTAAGGGACTTGAAGCCGGCAGCCTATTTCTGTAATTCTCATTAAAATGTTTATGCACTGAAGCTGAAGAGCAGTGATTGGAGACACAGAGAGTGGGCAGGGGAATGGAGTGTTGGCTTCAGGTACCGCCCCAAGTCCTGGGCTTGCAGGGTGGCTGTCTCTGCCACAGCAATTGCCTGTATCACCCTGATGCTCAGGAACACTGAGGCACGAGCGAAATGGTGCATCAGCTTGGGAGTCCGACAGTGTGTTCCCCTGCATGTACTTGTGAAGGAGTGGGAAACCTGCTCTGGCTGCAGCTGGGAGTGCATCCCCTTCATTGCATCCCTCCTCGGGAGCAGCAATGTGCTTATCCCCCAGGTCCTGGGATGCAGCTACGGCGTAGCAGTTCAGCAGCTGCTTAAGGTGCTTTTCTGTCTTGTTACAAGCTAAAACCCCTTCTTTTCCTGCTTATATCGATTCACCTCTGTTAAGGGTAGTTGATTCTTTTAACTAGAATATCCAGTATTGTACGAAGAGCAGCACTCAGCCGGTGCAGCCCTTCCTGCCTGGTCCAGGGGTGTTGTATTAATCCCTCCCTGTCTTAGGGAGGATTTGCTGTTAGCTTGGTCCCCGGAGGAGGGAGAAGAGCATTTGGCTAGGAATTCCTTTCTGTATTACTCTTCAGGGGATAGAGGATGCCCAAAAAAACTGGGAGACGGTGAAGGCATTGAACGGAGAGCGGCGTGAGCCCCGCATCGGCCCCGCATCGCTCCTGCGCTTCCGGGAGCGGGGTTCAGGCCAGAACAAGAGATGTTCCCGTGGGTAATTTGTGTGTAAAGCACAAGCCATGATTTCCCTGGCTGTGTTTTACTCCTTTCCCACATGGTGTAAGTCTTTAGGCTTCGAGAGCCCATGTTGGGTCCTGTTCTCCCTCACACTGACTGTCCCGTGCGCTCGCTGCGCTCCTGGGTTTATAAGGGATGTTGGGGCTTCCCAGCTGCAGCACAGGAGTGTGCTGAATTACACAGTGCTGAAGGACGTGGGAGGAGCTTGTCTTTTCTCTTCCCCTTGGGGAATTTCGAGGGTTTCTTCACTGGGAACAGTGAAGTGGAGGCAGTTTAGGTCCCAGCAGCCGCAGGGTGGGAGTACTGGCCTAGCTGTGGCAGCAAGGGGGTCATCCGTTTGCCTCTGAAGATGATTTAAGGCTGGGATTCGTGTGGGTGAAGCGGGAGCTGGGCTGATGGGAAGTGCTGGCAGCCCTCTGGTGAGTTGTGGGTTGAAAGGCAGAGCCTTCCCCCTGCCCTGAGCCTCCTGGAGAGCCCCAGCCGTGGCGGAACGCCCCACGCCGTGCTGCTCCGCAGGGCACAGGATGCGCCGTGACCGGGGCACGCTCACTGTGTCATCCTGAGGGACTCCTGGTTCATTACTTCCCAAAGCCCCCATTGAGGACCAATGCTGTGAGACTCGCACGCTTCATTTGGCACACAGCAAAGGGGGGTCCTGCTCATTGTGAGCTGTAGTAATAGGGGGCCAGAGTCTCCCCGACCTTTGGCCGCTCCGTTTTACTCGGCCCAAGGGAAAAACAGTCGGTTGGAGGCCACAGGGAATTTTGTTCTTGCAGCCCAGTCACCTCCCTCCCAGCACTGGCTGGACATCTGCACTGGGTTAACTGGAGCTGAGGGACTGTTTTTAAGGCAGGAACATGCATTTATACAGATCCAGGCAAGCTTAATTACAACAGCAACGTGTACCAGAGCTCCACCTCCTCTTACAAGTGAGTTTTCTTAAAATTTTGTGCCACTGAGGGGTCATTTTGGGTACACGGTGTAGACTGCACCTTCCTTGGCAGGAGCTCAGCCCCATCTCTGCACACACACCTACAGAGGTATGTATATATACCTATAGAGGTACGTATATATACCCATAGATGTATATATACCTTGTGCCTCCCTCCATCACCTCCAGCCCTTTGCAGAGCTGGAGACAGGAAGGAACCCAGAGCTCCTTAACTGGGAAGCAGCAGGCGTTTCATGGAGGATGTTGTTTGTGCCTCTTGTTAACAATAACCCTCCAACCGCTTCCGCAGCTCTTGGGTGACCCTGGCAGAGCACCTGTGGTCTGCAGGCTCCCACCTGGCCCCAGTGCTTCTGTCCAGAGCAGATGATCTCAGCTGGAGCATTTTAACCCCCAAAGAGCTGGGGAGTCACCAGTCCATCAGCTGCAAGGAATGGTGTGGGATGATCGGAGCATGGGAGGAGGGATGGGGGGAGCAGCCCACCACGTCTGTCCATGCGGCTCCTGCCAGGATCCGGGGGTGGTTTTATTTACCCCACAGGAGGGGGTCACAGGCACAGCCCCAAGGGGCAGAACTTTGGCTTATCTCTTTTGGGGTTTTATGGCTGTTGGTGGCTCAGGGGCTCGGGCAGGGGAACAGCCATCATCCATTGACAGCGTCGGGGTGCCGAACCCCGGCACAGACAGCACATGCTCCAGCCGGTCCAGGCAGCGAAATGTTTCATTGGGAAGGGAAGCAGGAGAAGATGGAGGGGGAAAGTGAGGGGCAAGAGTTCGGGTGCCCACCCATGGTGCCCCGACACGGTGCCAGGGCTGCTGCAGTCCGGGGGGCTGCTGTGCTCCCTGCTCCCCTTCGCATCCCTGCAGATATTCCCTGGTTTCCCTTGGAGCCTCTGGCAGAGGTTTCACCCCAGGTGCCTGTGCTTTAGCCATGAATCGTGGCTCCGTGAGCAGGGAGAGCTGGAACCCCATGGAAACCATCAGGGCTCAAACCCGACACCATCAGCTCCTCTGCTTCCCAGCTTGTGCAGAGCTGCTCCGGCACACGCCTGGGCCGGGCTCCAGCACACGGACCTGGTGCTAGACTGCGACTCGAGGGCACAGCCCAGGAGAGCAGCCGGAGCCCAGGATAGGGATGCTCCTCACCCAGTTCCCCGCTGTCGGTCCGCTCTGTGGCTTGCTGGTGCCCTCTGCAGTTGTTTGTCCTTATTGTAAATGCAAAATAGTATTAATGCGAAGGGACACTCGGTTGTGTGGTGATGGGGAGGGAGGTGGCACGAGATGCCTCTGTGGGGTCTCAGGAGATCCAGCAGAAAGACGCTGCAACAGCTCATGGGAATGTCATGACAACGCTGTGTTGCGCTGCAGAAACAGTCACCTTCTTGCTCTAAAAAAACCCAAGTGTTATCAAGTGGAAAAGAAAATCCCTTTGATTATAAGCCTCCTACAGCAGGACACAGATTGCTCAGTTTTAAAGGTATCCCCACACGATGCTTAAGGGAGCTTTCTCATGCAGATCCACCCAGGACAAGAACTATTCTGGTCTAATAAATGCCAGGCAAGGCAAACCATTCTGGTTGTGTCTCTTGCCCTGACAACATTTAAAAATGATGCTTCAAGAAATCAGAAAGATTAAAAAAAAAAAGAGGCTTGGTTAGAATAACTGATCAAACTCTACCCTGCCCCTCACCAGCACTTCGATGCTTTGCCACAGCCCATCAAACCCACCCAAATAGCAGCAGCAGGAGGAGAGCCCCCCGCACACACACACATCCCAAGAGCTCCCAACACCACCCCGCCTTTAGACACCAAACGGAGTTTCACTTACACCAGCAGCACGTGGTACCACAGAGAACCGCTGGCGTTCGGGCAATACAAATTCAGATCCAGCCTCAAACCTCAGATTCACCAATGTACCTCAGAGGGTTTAGGGCTTTTCTTCTTCTCTTGAGTCTCACTCCTGAAAACTGCTGCCTCCCACCAGTTCCTGGAGTACCAACACACCACATCCACCCAGGAGCTTTGGTACAGCAAGAGACAAAGGGGAAACAGGCACCTAAGTGGGATTTTGGGATGTCTGGTGGTAAGAAATAAGATTTCTCAGGGGATAAAAGTTTCTGAGAAAGTTTCTGCTTAAAGGCAAAAAAGTGTAAAATGTGGAATTGGCAGATAAAGGGAGGGCCCTGAGGGACAGCTCCCAGTCAGCAACGGTGGCTTCTCACCAGCACAACCTGCACCCTGATAAAGAAAATTATCTTTGCCTCCCAAATACTTACATCTCAGGCCATTGTTAAGCAGCCCACGAATTGCAAAGACACAGTAACTGCCCTTGGGCTGCAGTTAGCTCCCCCTCACTGGGAGCCAGTGTGCTCTGAGGCGCTGGTTTGGAGACTGGTGGGTGTGTGGGGCTTCCCTCTGAGGGGAAGAGAATTCATCTTAAGGGATGAAAAATGGAAAATAAAAAGAAGGGACATGAGCACAGGCTTTTTGAAAGCTCCAGAACACAGAGAGTGAGTCCTGAGGAGCCACAGGGATGATGTGGGGCTGGAGCCCCTCTGCTCGGAGCCAGGCTGGGAGAGCTGGGCTGGCTCAGCCCGGAGAAGAGAAGGCTGCTACTGGGGAGAGCTCTGAGCCCCTTCCCATCCCTCGAGGGGCTGCAGGAGAGCTGGAGAGGGCCTGGTGCCCAGGGCAGGGAGGGCCAAGCCCAGGGGAACAGCCTCCAGCTGCAGGAGGGGGATGGAGAGGGGCTGGGAGGCAGAAATCCTTCCTGGGGAGGGGGGAGGCCCTGGCACGGGGTGCCCAGAGAAGCTGGGGCTGCCCCAGGAT
Organism: Zapornia atra; assembly: GCA_013400835.1. Classification (NCBI taxonomy): domain Eukaryota; kingdom Metazoa; phylum Chordata; class Aves; order Gruiformes; family Rallidae; genus Zapornia; species Zapornia atra. The sequence continues at coordinate 45,057 of VZTU01015708.1, forward strand.
CCCTGGCAGGGTTCAAGGCCAGGTTGGATGGGGCTTTGAGGGCACTGGGGGAGCTGATCCCCTTGCTCACCCACACCAACCTGGGGTTCTGGGATCTTTTCTCAGTGCTCCCTCTCGTGGGAGACACTTCCAAAACACCTCCTCCAGCTCAGCTCACTGCCCTGGCTCCGGAACCAGGACCCGTTCAAAGCACCTTTGCTTTAACTCCTGCTTGTGAAAAGGAAATACAGAAGACAGATGGCTTCTGCTTCAGCAAAGTCGTTTGAGATTTCATTTGAGAAGGGGAACAGAAACTCCCCTGTATGAAGCCTCAGTCTCTGTGGACTCTGTGAGGAGCTGCAGGCAGCACCTTGGAGCTGGTTTGGACACGATATGTGACATTGTACAGAGCCATAAATGGACTGTACAGGTGCCACAGCACATCCCGGCTGGGCAGTGCAGAATTTCTGGAGGAGGAGCTGGATTAGGAGCTCTGGGTGATGAAGAGAACAGCTACACAGAGTAAATCCCTCTCCTTGAGCAGCTAATGGCAATTACTGACCTGTTGTTGGTGGCAGTTCCCACATGGCTGGCTCATTAAGGAGCAAACAGTGGTGAAGGAAAACCTCCCTCGTTTGAAGCTTCGGTTTTAGCAGCACAGCACAGAGAACCTGGGCAGCTCACCATGGGAAAACATCCCCACCAGCGTTCCATCCAAAAGTACTTACCCTGTGATGAGTTTTCCCAGCTGAAAAAAAACCCTCAAACCCCCAACCCCACAGAGAGCCTTGCAAAATGCATGTTTTAGGACACTTCATCACAGACCATCCCACCAGGAGCCCAAAGTTTTAGGCTTAGGTTTAAGGCAAAGGTTTAGGTATTGCCCAAAGTAGGATTTAAAAAAAAACAAAAAAAAAAAAAAAAAAAAAAAGACATGGTGGGGGGGGGGGGGGGGAGGACAACCCCATAAGTTCTTAAGTTATTTTGGAAACTGCCAAGTTTCTGTTTTCCCATACAAAAACAAGCAGCCAATTCCCTTCCTGTTCCCCTGAATCCTGTCATGGCCTTTTACACTTACACCTAACTGCACCTCACAGAAGCATCTGTAGAAAGTGCTGCTTAAGGCCATTTCCCTTGAGCAAAATCCAAAAGTAGCAACGGGGGCACAGAGGCTTTTGAATCAGGAGTAAAAGGGAATTGAAGCCAAGTCACTGAAATGAGGCATTTTCCACAGATGCTGCTGGAACTGGCAGCTCAGCAGATGTGCAGTGTCGTAGGGGAAAAGGGGATTATTGTCCAACCCCCCACCCTTTTTTGGCACTGACAGCAGGGAGATGAGGTGCTTTGTTGGCCCAGCTGGGACATGGGTCAGTGCACTGATGTACAGAGAGGAAAGTTCTCCCTCCGCTCATGATGTGCAGCTCTGCTGCAGCCCACGCAGCTGCCGTGCCTCCAGGAGAGCCTCCTCTTCCTCTGGCTCCTTATGAAAAGGGTTACAATCCCCCCTGGTCCCAACAGATGTTTGCACTGAACTCCAGGGGTCTCTCACCATTTAACCAACCAGAAGCCCACCAAGGCCATCCCCACTCCTTAGAGGAACAGCTCCCCAGATCCACTCCTGGGGGTAACTGCTCCATTTTGATCATATAACACACCCCTGGGGTACAGGAAGAGTTTGCGGGTGCTGTGAGGTGTGAGATGAGTGGCACCAGCCTTCCCCTTGCACACATTTACCTCTGGGGTGCTCCTGAGGCTGCTGGCTGATACCCAGCATCACTGGCAGGGCAGCTGAGCAACATCCAGCCTTCAGGGAAAGGCAAATCCATGATCAAACCCACAGCTGCAAGGGAGAGTAATCCCAGGGAAGTTCTCCAGTGGGAACACAGGGCAGCTGGCCAGACCCCAGCCCAGACAGGACTAGTGAGGGAGCAGCAGAAGGAAGAGGATGGGGGGACCAGAGGGATGAAGGGCGGTGGGAGTCTCTTGCTTCCACATGCAGCCAAGTCACAAGAAAAAGCAGGAACAAACCAACAAGATCGTGGCCACAGGAAAACTTTGCCCCCAGGGTAATTATAAAGCAAAACCTGCAGAGTCAGAAATGTGAACTTACAGAGGAAAAGAACAAATACTGCCCAGGAAGAGTCTACCTTGTTCCACTCCAGTCCCTGGGCTCCAAATCCTCTCTCCCGATTCATTTCGGCTTCCATGTGTTTATCAGCAATGGAGAAGTTGAATGAAGCGTTTCCTCCTCTAACAAATCTAAGCTTTGAGCTCAAAGGGAGAGGAAGAAAGGTCTGAACTCTGAGAGCAGCGATTCAGTACAAGAACCTGGTTTATTTTTACAGCGCAGCGATTGAAACGATGTAGAAATTTGACTTGCAAAACTGAATCTGTTACCACAATGTCTGTCAGAAGGCAACACGTGGGGGCTGTGTTCTTTTTAATCATAAAATATTCCTCTGGACACCAGAAATTACAAACTCTTAACACTAGACACTTCACTTTATTTCAGAGGCTAATCCACCATAATTTAAATCTATCTTATAAACAATTTTAAAAAAATGTGGAAGATAAAAAGAACTCAAGTATTAAACTCAAGGCCTTGATTATTATTATTTTCCTTTTTTTTTTTTTTTTTAAACAAAGATATTTTAAGAAATGTATCAAAATGGTAACTCTGTGGGTATCACAGCTCCTAGTCAGGCTCTGCCACACACTGCTCCACGATCTCACGCAGGTTTGGGTTCTCCATGGCAGCTGCTACTCTCTCCTTGTCATTGATCTGCTTGTTGACTGCAAAACAGGACATGAGAAGGGGAGTCAGAGGCAGCTTTGCAGGGGTACTTTACACATCCCATGTCAGCAATGTAACACAAGACATCACAGTGCAGCAGAGAGCTCTGGAACCCAGCAAATGGCCAGCTCCAAGCATCAGAGAGGACAGCTGTACAGCAGCAGGACGTGTCACCACTGTTCTTCCAGTGTCCTTTCTATGAGGAAGATGTGACCTGCCCAATATCCCAGCCCAGACTGGGTGCAGCAGCCCACACAGCACTGCATGGCACGCTCAAGTGGCTTGGCCCACAATAACATCATGCCAGGCACATGCAAGGGACACAGCAAGGCAAGAAGAACATGAGGGTGCTGAGGAGCCAGCAGCCACAGGCCAGAGGATCAATGGGAACTGGGAAGAAAGCAAGGGAAAGCTCAGGCACAACGAAACCCACCCTCAGAAGCCCAACGCTCTGCTAGGTTTCTGGGTTAGGAAGAGACTGGCAACCATGCTAATGACACGTCTTCAAGTGTGAAATTCATGACAAATTAGTATCCAGGCTCTGCAGGTGGAGTTTCTCCTGATTTAATCAGAACTGATCTTCCCCTCACGAAGCCAGCCCAAGCTGAGGGATGAAGAAGCCAGGGAGCTGCCTGCACAACAGCCTTGAAGCTGTTTCAGCCAGTGCCTGGCTACAGCACAGGAGGGATATTGATGTCCCACAAGTTTTGTTTTAAAAACTGACCAAGAAATGTGCATTTTTGTTATGAAGATGCTTAGATAGGAAGATCAACAAGCCAGGAAGTTCTTTGTGTTGACTATTCAGCAGTACAGGAGCTGAAACTCCTTTTGTTCTAAACACAACTCAACACCTGCAAGAACTGTGAGGGGGGGGGTTAATTGCTTAAGAGAACAAACCAAGCAGCAGCCTGTGTTCACAGCACCAGGGCAGACTTGAAACAGCCTCAACCATGGGTTTCATTGCAAAGCTTTAGTGGTATTTCCATTTTTGAAGGGGACAGCAAGGTAGGGGAATGAAAGAGCACACACGTGTAAAGCTGCAGCCACTCATAAGCTCTACTTACTGTCTTCTTCAGTGGAATGTGTACCTTCAGATATGTAGATTTCCAGCTAAAGGAGAGAGAACTAATGTTAGATGCAAACATCAACAGCTGAATCTATTCCTTACTGGAACAGAGGGATGGACAGCACCCAGGCAGCACGTGTCATTCAGACTTCCAACAAAAGGAGACCATCAACAAGGGCTGAGCTCAGACCTCCCTGCGACACAACCACAAGACAACCTCCTCCCCTGCTGCTGAGAGGCCCCAGTAATCTGTCTTCAAAACCATGGAGGCATTTTTCCTCATGGATATCAACTGCTCTTGTGAAAAAGTCCCTGCAGTTGGGCTGCTGGAAAGAGAGCCAGGGCTGCCTTCCCAGCAAGCTCTCTGCACACCACAATTCAGGGATGAGAACTGCAGATATTGTATTAAAAAATGGTAATGTAAAGCAGCATCTCTTTCCTGTGTGGAAACCAGCTGCAAGACTGGAATCCAACCAGCCCAAAATCACCTTGATGCGTTTAACAGGCCTGGAAGAACAACAACAAAAGCCCCTCACACACACTGAGCCACAGGGAGATCCCACAAAACCCATGTACCAAAGGAAAACCGAGTAAATAAATCCTGTGCCTCTTATCTCACTGGAGCCAAACCTGTTTCTTACCAGTGACCAGCACAACAAATCACTGCCTACCTAATTCCCAGTCTCACTTTACACTGTTCAACTGGAAAGGTGAAGCAGCAACAGCAGAAACAAAACAACAAGAAATACCAATACCAGTAAACCTTAGCTAATGAATTTATATCTTTAATTATTCCAGGCAAGTTTCTAAAGGTCTATAAAAGACTTTGTCTACTCTTGGTTTCTGCTACGACCCAGCAGCTTCTTTAAGGCCCCAGGAACTCATTTCCTATAGAGCTTCCTACATGCCAGCAGCGTGGCCAGGACCACAGACCACTTCTTAAGAGCCAGGTCAGAGATTCCCTCAGTTCCAGTTTGGAACTGGGCAGTTCTTCTAAACTCTGATGAGCTAGTTATGAAGTTTTGACTTCCTAGATGTACCAAACGTAGTGGAGCTCCCCATAAGCTGTTATGCAGCAGAGCTCCCCATAAGCTGTTTCTACCTGATGACAGAGCTTTCAGGGCTCCTTGCTCACAGGGGCTCGGTCCACTGAGACACCTCTGTCACCTCAAATGGTACAGCAGAGCCAGTAGCTCTCCATGTGTTTTACTTATGGTGCTCAGATATCTTGAGACACATTGCAGAAGGTCACACTCCTTTTCCCCAAAGGAAGAGTGTGACTTTGAACCTCTGTAACACCGAGTTTGGGAACACCCCCTCTGCCACCCACTGAGAGCCCAGAGGACTCTCTGATTTTATATAACTCTATGACAGCTGGTGAGGGAACCCCTCGAAACACAGCATGTTTCAGAAGTGCAGTGATAAAGGGTCTTCTGTAAAGGAAAGGAGGAACCAGAGTTACGTGCCGATCCCTCCAGGTGCCACGCCATGCTGCCACAGGCTGACAAGCTTTAAGCTGCCCCATCCCTAACCACAGCCTCCAAGTTACTCCATCCCACAGCACACACCCTCAAAGAGAGCTGGGCACATGTTCAGAGTTTAAAGCGAGTTCCAGAACAGACACCTTACCTTATGTCTAAAAGGCAAACATCTCTGAAGTTTTATTCTTAAACAGAGGCCTGTTTAAACAAAACAGAGGAGAGATTTGCTCGTAAAACTCGGGGTCTGAGGTGTGTTTTCAGAGAATCCACATTTAACAATCAAAACCACCAGTAGAATCTTCTCCTTTCATATTCTGAGTGGCACAAGCCACAAAGGAGACTAAAAAATGTGTGGTCTGACCCTTCAGGCGTAGCTTCTGGGTTAGGCTTGTACCTGCCTGCTACGCTTAGGAGGCCTCTGGTCTCCACACACCTCCTAGAACCACTAAAACCAGACACATTCCTCTGTTTCCAGCTTTCTCTGGTGTATTTGGTAGAGCTTCTGGCTGTCTCTGTGGCTGCACCTGTACTGAGGAAAAGGCCTGTCTTGTTTTGCTTTCTAACAGTTGTTGAAAGCACCAAGCCCAACGTAAGCTGTTTGCAGAACAGAACAAGCCGGCGGTGACCCGGGGGCAACTCGAGCGCCTGACGTCACCACCGTGTGACACACAGGCTGAGCAGAGGCACGCTGTGCTTCACCTCGGGATCGGAGTTGGGGGACAGCCCAACTGCTGCTCCCTGGGTGTTGCTCTGCGGGGAGCTACGCAAGGATGAAGCCCTACCATGGCCCCAAAGGCCTACCACGGGCCCAGAGCCCTACCACACAGGCCCCCAGAGCGCCTTACCACCCAAGCCCGACTGACGCCCCG
>VZTU01015708.1:55756-100965 GCA_013400835.1 Zapornia atra
ATGGGAGGCGCGGACCGGACCCTCGCAGCCACCGTCCGCCGCCGGCAGCGGGAAGTTGCTCGCGGGGCGGGGCTAAGGGGGGCGCTCTGTGGGCGGGGCCTACGGTGCTGAGGCACCGCCCGGAGGCGGGAGCGGGGCGCCGCGGGCCTACGGGCGGGGGGGATGCTAAAGAGGCCCCGCCCGGGGCAGGGTGGGGAGCGGCCGGCGCGCTTCGAGGCGTTGGCGGGAAGGGGCTGCGGTCGGTGTGACGCCGAGCCCCGGGGTTACCCCGCGCCGCGCCCTGCCGCAGGGAAGCCCGCGGTGCCCCAGTGAGCAGCTCCGAGAGGAGAGCGCGGAACGAGCCACCGCGATTTCCTTTGCAAGCCCGAGCCGCGCGAAGAGGCGCCGGCCGGGTATCGGGGAGTGCCGCGGCCCCAAGTGCCGTGATGAGCACCGAACCACGCCCCTGCTAAGGCCGTGACCTGCCTTGGGCCCGCCGGGCGCTGGCGCGATGGGGGCGGCAGGCCGGTCCCTTCCTGCCGCCGCCGGCGCGACCGGGGACTACAGCTCCCAGCGCGCATTGCCGCCCCGCCCGCCGGCCCTGGGCCGCGGTGCCCGCTGGGAGTTGTAGTCCCGATGCGGCGCTGGCCGGCGCTGTCAGCTGACCGGAAGGAGGAGCTGTCCCCGTCCAGCATCCAAGATGGCGGCCGGGCTGGGTGCGGGCGGCCCTTAGGCTGGGGGTGGCGGCCCTCCGCGAGGAGATGGAGGGGGCGAAGCGGGAGCTGCGAGTGCTGCTGGCGGCCATCTCGGGGGAGGCGCGGGCCTCCCTGCGGGACGCAGCCTGGGTCCGGCTGAGCAGGGGTCAGGACGCTCTGGGCAGCCTCCTGGTCCCTGGTGGGATCTACCTGCAGTCCCTGGCGCCGGGCGGAGGCGGCCGGGCCCGGGGCAGCGTCCTCCCGGGAGACTGGGCTGAGTAAGTGGCAGGGGGCGAGCAGGGGAAGGGGGGGCCGGGAGGCGACCCCCGGCGTCGCTTTGCTTTGGGGAGGGGCGCCGGGTGGACCCCGGGGCTGGGGACGCTGCCTGGAGGGAGCAGGCCCCGAGAGCTGCCGAGGAGGGCTTGCTTTCCACCCTACCTTGAAACCGTGTGCCACCGCCTAAAGTCCCGCTGCGGGAAGGGATGCGGGTTTGTACCTGCTTATTTGTGTAGTTGGAGGTGTGAGTTTGTTGCAGCAGATTAAAAAGGAGAAGGAAAAGTGCCCAGTTCTGTTGAGTTGCTGGTTTAACATTTCATAGTGCCCTGCCAGCTTGGCTTCCTTGTCTGCCGGTCCGGGGCCAGCTCTGGTGCGTGACGCTCAGCAATCATGGGATGTTCTTAATCTGCTCTGGTAGCTTCTAATGCTGAGTCAAAACCACAGGCACATTGCATTGCCAAAGGTCTGCGGTGTCAAGCGATACCAGCGCTCTTCTGGCGTCTCCCCTTTCTGCACCACCCAGAGTGGCCTGGCGGCTGTTTTCTCTGCCTGCTTCCCTCTCCGTAGGAGAGTAGGTGTGGTGACAGATACCTGGAGAGTTTCTCAGCCTGAGAAGCAGGGCCTCAAAACATCCAGAAATGGGCAATGTGCTCTTCTGCTCCCTACTGACAGCGCTGGTGTGCCTCCTCCTCAAGCCAGTCCTGAAGCAGAGCGTCCCTCACGTGGCACGGATGAGCAGGGGAGAGAAACACACAGGGAGAGAAAACCCCTCTGTTCCAAAGGGGAAGAGAAGTAGGGGTTCCTCAGGTGCTGCCTTGCGTGGTGATCTGCTAGGGATGAAGTATTTGCTAGTGCTGGGGAGGGAGGGGGTGGCAGCAGAATCTTTACTGCAGAGGATGAAGTAATGAAAGTGTGGTGCCCACTGCTAGCAGGCTTCCAGTCTGTGCAGGGTATGAAGTGTGGGCAGAGGACAAGGGCAATAAACACACTGAATGTTGTATCTTCAGCTTCATGTGGGAGAACACAGAAGATGATCTGCAAGCAGGCAAGACAAAAATCCTGGCTCTTGGTAAAAGCCATGACCTGTTTGTCTATGAATTCACTATAGAAGATGGAAAATACAACCCGCTTTCCCTGCACAGTTGTAAGGAAGAGACACTTAAAAAGCTCCTGGGAGTTAAAAACATTAGTGAGTAAATTTCAATGTGAATTCCATATCTGAACAGTGTATGGGTGTCAGTCTGCTTCTCCTGGTGAGACAGATGGAGGCTGTAGCACTGAGCACCAGGGGAGTGGCAGGTGCTTCCAGGCTGATGTAAAGCCATCAGTAGCGGCGTGAAGGCTGACAGAGCCCTGGGACAGGCTGCCCAGGGGGGTTGTGGAGTCTCCTTCTCTGGAGAGATTCCAACCCTGTCTGGACACTGACCTGTGTGACCTGTCCTAGGGAACTTGCTTTGGCAGGAAGGTTGGACCCCATTGGCTCTGGAGGTCCCTTCCAACCCCTACAGCTCTGTGAATCTGTGATGAGAAACACTAGTGACATTTAACATTGTTAGAGGGAGTTAAACTGTTGTAGCATAAGGTACCTGGCTGACACAAGGTTAAAATGAACTTCCATAAAACACATTCACACACCCCTGATACCTCAAACTTGCCCCTTAATACTGGAACTGATGGGAAGACAGCAGAGAGAGAGGTCTCCTCACTGATCCTGCAAAGACTAATTATGTGTTTAACTGTATGTTCTTTGATTAGCAAGTGTAGTGTGTGGTTAGAATGCCTGCAGGACCTAGTCCTGTGGGGTTCTACATGTTCTTCCAACAGTCTCCCATAGTAAAGCTTTTTTATTTCCAAAGATGGTAGCTTTTATTTTCAGTGCTGACTGAAACAGTATTTTGGGATGATTTTTTTTGTGTTCCTGACAGTTTTGGCCACCTAATAAGCCTGCACTGTTGTAGGAAACTCCTAAAGTTAGTGCTCCTGACACAGAAAGTGAGATTTAAAACAACAAGCCCCCACACTCCCCAGTCCCAGCTTTCATTCAGATGGCAGCAGAGGCAGTGACTTTGAGCTGTGATTTCCTTGAGGTGTGTTTACAAATCAGATGTACCAGATGGCTATAATCCTGAAGTACCTTCACATTTACAGGTCTGTCTTCAATTTCCTCTCTGAGGATACTGTCTTTTGGAAACAACAAATGCATTCTTCTGCTCAATAAGTGCATCGTGGTGCATCTGACCTTCCCTGGACAAGACTCTCCCCTGGAGACCTGTGACTGCTTTACCCTTGATTTGCCTCTGCAAGTTGTGGAAAGAATAACAGACACACACTTCTGCAGGGGGATCCTGTTCCTGTTAGACAGCTCTGGATGGATCTGTATCCTTTGCAGAAGAGGCTAGCTCTCAGTGTAAACGATCCCAAGGAACTAAGCTGGTTTTACTTTTCTCTCAGGGTTAAGCAGAGATTTCTTGAAAGAAACTCAAGCAGGTTTTGAGGCTGCTGTCAATAAAGGGGTCGTGTCAGGAGGTGCTGGTTACTCTAATAACACCCACTTCAGTCATCTGTCAGATGCCATTTCTTCCCATGCCCCAGGAGATCAGTTTCACGCTGCAGGAATGGTTTTGAGCAGTTTGGTATGTGGATCTGTGTGTAACAGGCTTACATCTTGCTGCCATGAGCCTTTCTTAATTAAAGCCTTTAGAAATTCCCTACAGATCAGCAGGGGATGGCAGCTTGGAGGCCAGATCTTCTGTGTTCTAACAGGAGCTCAGACCTGGCACACCGTTTCAGAGCTGCTCAACTTTAACCTATTGGTGATGTTTTTTCCTGACATGGATGTAAAAAAGTGTGATAGAGTCAGGACCCTGCTTTGGCAGGGGGTTGGACTCCTTGATCTCTGCAGGTCCCTTCCAACCCCTACAACTCTGTGATTTTTCCCTCCTAATGATGTGACTGTCAATATCTATTTGCCCCAGTTCACTTCCACGTATAAATTCACTCTTGTGGGGTGGCAGAAGGTGGGTGTTGGCACAGCACCTAGCACGATGCACCTCTGCTCCCAGCTGAGCTTAGAATTTGCAAGCCAGACAGTTGTCAATGTTCTGCTGTGCAGAGCCTGGCTGGGACCACAGAGTCAGCAGAAACCACCATCTCCCCTTCCCTGTCATCACTTGTGTGCTGTTTCCTTTGACTCTGCTTGAAGATGTGTTTGACTCTGTGGATGGTGTGAAACTAGCTCATGTCAGCCTAGCACTCTGCCAGGGGCAGGTGCAGCCTGAGGACAGGGGCCCCAGCATCCCATCCCAGCTCACTGCCCTGAAGGTGTCTCGTGACCTCAGCGTTGCTGTCCTCCTCAGGTCTTCCAGCCATGCCACCTGGCTGGATCTCAACATGTACTTCAGGTATGCTCACAGCAGAACTCCTGACTGAAAGCTTTGAGTATAACTGACATTTAAAAACCCCCTGATCTTGATCCTGTGGTAGTTGAAATGCCATCAGCTTGTTGTTTTGAGTTCTGGCTCTGTGGTAGAGAGGGAATTTCCTATTTGTTTAAAGATTGCTCATGAATAATTGCTCCAGTTTATGCTCTGTCACTAGCAAATAGAAAAACTTCATCAGACTTGACACTTTCTCTCAGTGTTGTCAAGTGCCAGTGGTGGCACCTTTTAGAAATGCTGTAGAGTATGTGGGCCTGTTAAACCTTTCTGGCATGGCTTTACTGGTTTTGCTTGATAAATTAGGACTGGGTTGTAATTGAGAGCTGTCTTCCACCTCAAAGGAAATAGGAACCTAGATAGCATCAGGTTTTGATGGCTTACCTGGGTGCATTTTTATGGGTGTTACTAGTCCAGGAGAAAACTCCTTTGATCTCTCCCATTCTCTAAAATTCCATTTGAGACATGAAAGAAAAAACAATCTTAATTCCTCCAGGAGGGAGGTGAAATGTGACATTTATTTCTTTACAGACAGTTCCCTGGGCATTTGCTCTGCAAGAGGGACCCTGAAGACCTTCCAGTGAAGCCTCCAGAAGGAGTTGATGAGGATGACCTTGCCAGTTCTGACTATAGCATGGAGCTGCTGTCCTTGCCCTTCCGCACAGACAGGTACACCATTGCCATGCTTCCCCCCACAGGCTGGGGCTTGCCTCCTTTAGATAACTGATTAGTAAAACTGCTGGTTCTTTTTTTCATTGTAGCTGTGGCTAGGGAAATCAGCTTGCTCTCCTTTCAATCTTTGGGATGTCAGGAGGATGTTTTTTACAGAGAGAGTGGTGAGGGGCTGGAAGGGGCTGCCCAGAGAGGGGGTGAGTGGCCCGTCCCTGGGGGTGTTCAAGGCCAGGTTGGCTGGGGCCCTGGGCAACCTTGTGTAGCTCCAGGCCTGGAGGTTGGTGTCCCTGCCTGTGGCAGGGGGTTGGAGCTCTGTGACCTTTGGGGTCCCTTCCAACCCAGGCCATTCTATGATCCTATGATGTTAGGAAGAGGGCTGAGCTTTACATACATCATTGAGCAGCTCCCAAGCTGTAATTACTGGTTAGGGTGTTACCCGGAGTTTGAATCAATAGTGACAGAGTTCTTATTTGTAACCCACATGTTATTTAACAGAGGAAAACTCTTTATTTGTGCTGGTTTTGGAGTGGCAGCTGGTGTGACAGGTCGCTTGGTTCTTTGCCCCAGGTCCTGGAAGGCACACTTATCCTCGCTACGTGATACAGTAAGGAGAAGAGGACCAGGTTCTTCAGGTTTGGGAAATGACTTGAATTTACCTTGGTATCAGTTTTTCACCCACCTTGAAGACCATGATCCTGAAATCTATGAAAATTCTGAGAAGATGCTGGCTTTTGTTCCACGGGCTGTTACGTGGGCCCCTTCCAGACCAGGGCAGAGCCACGGTACAAACCTCAGCGGTGTGAGGCTGCAGTGGAGACGAATCCCCAGAGAAGCATCCCAAGAAGTGGTGAAACTGGAGTGTAAATTGGTAACTGGAGTCAAAGCACTGTTTGTAGTAGTAACAGATGACAGAGGATTGACTCTGGCTCTCTGGGATTTTGAGTCGCAAGACGTGACCTGTCACCGCTTCGGCAGAAACACTGTCTATGTGGATTGCAGTGAAGAGGTGCCCTTGTGTCTGCTGCTGGCAGGTGAGGGGGGGGGCACAGAATTGTTCCAGTGTTGTCTTCTGATAAAGGCTTTCTTGGCTCTTTGTAGTGCTCTTCTTGCCTGGCTGCTGCTGGCTGCTTTCTGATGTGTCCTTGCTGGGGTGGAATCCAAAGGGAGCCATTTGTGGTGGTGTGGCAGCAGATCAGAATGCTGCTGTGTTGTGGTTTGTTCCTGTATTTTAATTGTGGTTTGGTTCTTTCATTTAGAGCACGGTCTCTCCTTAGTTCTCTTTGGTTTAACTCAGGAAGAGTTTCTGAACAGACTGATGATCTATGGCAGCGCTGGAGTCGTAGATTCTGTTTGTCACCTCAACGGCTGGGAACGGTGTTCAATTCCCATACATGCACTAGAGGTAAATCCATTTCCTGCCTTACAGGTAACAGAAGTACTTCTTAAAGCAATTAATGCTGTTCAGCAATGTCAGTGGTGGTTTTAGAGCCAATTAAGAGCGTGCCTCTAACCTGCAGGCAGAATGTGGTTTAGTTACTAAATGAACAGTAAAAACCCCAGGTAACCCAGGTGAGTAACCTGAAAGGAAAAACTCAGCAATAAAGTAAATACACATTAAAAAAAAGGGGATTTTTTAACTAAGCAGCACTGAAAACTCCCCCTTAATTGGACCCAAAAGTATGTTTGCCAGTTGATTCCTGCAGTAGCTTTTGTCCTCTCACAAAATGTCAAAGCAAATCCTTGGAACTGGATCTTTGTTTTCATTGTACTGCTGCTCTAAGCCAAGAGAACTTCAGGCTACCAACTGCTTCTCGGTGTCCCTTAGCAATAGGTGGCAAAATACCTGTCATGTACCAGACTGCAAATCAAATCTCCTTGTGTCTGCAGCTTTCTGGTGCTCTAATTCTACTTTCAGATGGCAGAGATTCTTGTTTTTCCAAAAAAATGCTGTTTTAGAAGCCTGGGACTCTGTAACAGCCTGTCCACACCATGGATTGGTGCACTGCCAGTCTGTGTTTCCATGGTGTTTGGAGGGGGGAGCTTAGCTGGAGATGTGTGGTAGGGTTCTTTGGGTTTATTTGAAGGGGGAAGTGAATTGATGAGGTAAGGGTCACAGCCATTTTCAGTTGCTGTAAGCTTATTCAAAGCCCTGACTCTCAGAGTTCTCTGTATCCCAGATCAAACTCTGTAATAAAGTGCTGGATTAGCACTTTGTCTCTGAACAGAGGGGGTAGGATTTCTGCAAAGCCTGTTAAAGGAACATGGCAGCTTCTGAACAGGTCCCCCCCCCTTATTTCAGGCCACAGGTGCTGTGCACACACTTTAAATGTCTTCTTTTTTCCTGCACATATGCTTAGTGACCAGGTGTGAAGCAGAACTGCTAGCAGTAAGTGTACAGTCTGCATTTCCAGAACACATGTATCATTGTTCTACTGCCTCTTTGTCCAGGCAGGTTTGGAAAATCGCCAGCTAGACACAGTAGACTTATTTTTAAAAAGCAAAGAAAGCCTTTTTGACCTGTCTGCAGCCCACTCTGGACCTGAACAGGCTTCTGGAAGTGCATCCCAGTCTTACCTGAAAAGTAAGTAGAATGCTTTCACCTATGCAGAAATTTAAACTTAATTGCCTTCTGTTTATGCCTGTGTGTTTTTAAAAACAGATGGGATTGCCTGGGCTCTTGTATGTCTGGATGATGCTCTACTCAAACTCCCCTCCTTCTGGAAAATAAGAGAGGGATGGTGCATAATGTGTAGGGATTTTGTTGTGCTGATGTATGCATTATGGGCATTTTGATCTGAAGGCAAAATGTAACATTTTAGACCCATTTGAGAAGGTCTTTGTAGCATACCTTTATGACTTCTACCTTTTTTACATTGATGTGATTGGTCATGTGGTAGAATGCAGATGTTTTAACTCTTTGTGTAAATACCCCAGATTTGGAAGAGCTGAGACCAGCTTTAAACTTGCTTTGCTCAGCCATCAAAGAAAATGACATGGAGCCACACAGCAAACACTTCTCTGAGCAGCTGCTAAGCCTCACCTTGGCTTTCCTTAGCAAGCAACTGGAAGACATTTTTGTGCACACACAGGGTAAGAGTCCTCATTTTGAATCATGAAGTTGTGCAGTGTGTCTTTGTTTGGGTTAATTTTGTTAATTAAAAGCCTCAATTTGCCTAGAATTAACCAAAATCCTGCTAGAGTTAAGTGAATGATAGACATTAGTTAAGGGGAGCCATGAGAGAGCAGTGTGAGCACAGTGTCTGTGTTAGCCCAAGCAGCTGTGACCCAGCTCTCATCTCAGGATCCTGGCAGGAGGGTCGGGTTGGGGGTGTATGAATGGGACTCCCCAGCTGTTGCTGGATACACAGTGCTGTTAATGGCTTGAGCTGAGCCCTCAGCTGCTCATTCTCTTCTCAGTGCTGCCACTGGAACTATTCTGGCAGAAATAGTTCTGTGGCTGTGGAAAGGAACAGACTAGTTTAAGAAAGTGATACCCTACCAGGTCATTTTCTATCTGGAGCACTTCCCAGTCTCATTGCTGTGCTGAGATGTTACTCATGGAAACACAGCCTGAAAGCTGCAAGAATAGAGCAGCAGCTGGTTCACTGGTGAAGCACTAGAAGGATGGAATTCCTGGGGATGGCTTTGTTTTGCTAGACACCCTGTGGAGAGTGGGGTGACATGTCCTGACAATCCAGCACGCTGTCCTTGCTGTCTCAGTTAGACATGTTAAAGTGAAGCTGGTTTCCTCCATTAGCAAAAGGCACAGACTCTTGACTGTTACTACTTGTTTTCTACATGAGTATGATGGTTTTGTTTCTTACCCCATGAATGCCATGTCTCAATGTCTGTGCATTTTCAGCAGGACTCACCAACTAAATAACTGGTTGGATTAATGAAAAAATGTCAGTTCTCATATACTTTTTCCTGGAGGGGAACACACCTCAGTGAGGCCAGGGGGGCCTCTTGGTCCAGTACTGGTAGGACTGTGACTGTATCCCAACCAGAATGCTGATAGAGGTGGGTGATGTCAGTACCTGTGCAGGTCAGACTGCAGGACAGAGCTGGTGTACCCTGTGCTCTGAGGTGTGTTCTAGCCAGGAGAATGCATTCAACAGCACTGCACATTAAAAGCACTGCCCTGTTCCTTTCTGTGTAACCATGTCTTGCATGCTCTTGACAGAACTGGATGAACCCCTGCAGAAGGCTGCAGATATTTTAACTGATTACATTATAAGACTTAGAAAATTTCTGAGGAAATACCCATGGCCCCAAGGAAACACAGTACCCACAGAAAGCGATCCTGGTGAGGACCTACCTGTGCTGGAAGAAAGCCAGATGTGGGAGAAGCTGACACCAGAGGTAAAAATGAGTAACCCAGCTTTTACTGTTCTTATTGCATGTATTTAAGGACATTATTCATATGGAAATATCATTAAACTATTGGGAGAAATCAATATAGGGATCAGAAAGATGGTAACACTGCAGGTTTATGAGATGGGTTTGTTCCATGTTTCCCCCTTTCAGGAAGTCATTGCTGAAGCCATCTTAAGCAACAAGATGCCAGAGGCCCAGGTCTTCTTCCATATGCATCAGCATCCTGCTCAAAGTCTTCAAGAGTTGATTCGGTCAGGTTTGAACCTGGTCTATGACCGTCTGCTGAAGAACAACGCCAGAGAGGCCTCGGAGCTTCTGAGAAACATGGTGAGGGGGGTTCAGTGAGCTGAGAGTTCTGGGCACTTCTCCTGGCTAATGAGTGCTAAGAGTGTGGGGGGCATTTCCTGTCTTACAGATGGATTGATCCACCAGTACGTGTATTACACAGAGCATTGACTTGTTTAAAGAGCTACTTCCATCACTAATGAGCCTTCAAAATGCAGAGGGAGCTGTTAATGGGGTGTATTGACTGCTGTAATGATCTGTAATGATCTGCAAAGTGCAGAGGGGATTCTGGCAGGTCAGGTGTTGAGGCGTGCAGTTTTATACCCAGACACGTTGGGGAGTTCCTGCAGCTCGCTGGGTTGTTGTGACAACTCTTTTAAGGGGTGTTAAAAAGGGAGTGTCACAGCATGCTGTGGGCTGCTTCCTCCGTGCACAACCGCATGGGGACAGTGTGCATACAGTGAGTATCTTCTTCCTTGTCAGGGCTTTGATGAGAAGGAGGAGTTGCGTAGGATTTGTTTCTACACAGTTGATAAGCACGTGCGCAGCCTGTTGGTAAGTGTAGAACACTTCTTCTTGTCTAGGGGTGGGGTCTGAGGGGTGTGTGTGGGGAGAGGAAGCCACGTGTTGAACAGACTTTCTGAAAGGAAGCAGACAGGTTTTGTCCCCTCATCCTTGCAGTGCAGCTGCTGAAAGGTGTCACTGACCTGCCTGTGTTCTTTTGTATTTGCAGTAAAAAGAAAAATTGGCTAAAATGTCATTTCTTTGTAGTGGCTGTGATCTAGTTCCCATCTGCTTGCACACAGTATGAAGTCTTGGCCCAAATTGAAGTGTGTTGACCTCAGTGCTTCCAGCCTTTTTTCCTTAGAGTTGGTTAACTCTTTGCAGGAGCATTTACAGCTTTAATGTATGATAATTAGATAAACATTGTAATTGGAGGTAATACTTTAATTTGAATTGAAGGTGAAAGTTTTACAAGAAGAAAATTATTTTTCTGAAAAAGAGAAGAAAATGATAGACTTTGTGCATCAGGTTGAGAACTTTTACTCGGAATCCTTCCAGGAAAATAAAGAGATTCAATCTCTTTCCAGGTAATGTGGGTTATCAGTTTTAATTATTCATTAATAACCTTAATAGGATTTTAAAATGTGCTGGCTTCTACAGTCCATATGGTTTACTGCACTAACAAAGGCAGCTCTCTGTAATCTCGTTAATTTACACTGGTCTTCATTTGCAGAACTAAGGGTCAGTGTGGGAACTGATGATTTCTCATTAATCTAAGGATTGCTGTTAGGTTCTTTCCAGCCTGAGTCGTGCTGTACTGTTGTCAGTGTAACAGAGGTCTTCTGTTCCTGTCAGCATTGCCATGAATCCAGCATTTTTAATAATAATGGATATTGAGTTATTGATCGAATGAAACATGTTCAGATGGAGTGTTTGCTCTATTTTTTATACACCAAATCAGTAATACAGCAAAGTAACCTAGAAGAATCATTTTACAGTAAAATAATGCTAGAACTGTAAGGATCCTTACCATTTGCTCTGCCAGCTTTGGAAGGACACGTTAACTCTTTGCTCTCATGTGCACACTCAGACTCTGCGCTGAAGTGAGTCCCTTTGCCCTTCCAGAGCTCTCTTTTCTGGCCCTGTTTGATGATTCTTCCATCATTTTCTGCTTGTTAAGATTGTGAACTGTCATTAGAACAGGAAAGGTCCTAATGCAGCCCTTCATTGCAGTGTGAAGAACTGGAGAAAGGAGCCAGACCTTTGCAGACACATGGCTGTTCTAGACTCCGTGCTGAACGGCGACAGACGTCGTGCTCGCAGCAGGAGGCTCAGGGTGATGTTTAACTGGGCTCAGTGGTGGGATGAGCCTACTCAGGAAATGATTCTCCTCTCCAGAAAACCACAGCAAGGCAAGTGTCCTGGTACTGAGGGCTTGAAAGAAACGGGGAATTAGAAGTCTGTCTTTGCTGGAGTGTAGTGCAGTTGTCTAGGAGTGGCACTGATAGAACTAAAACTGCATGCTACCACAGCAGGTTGCTAATTTTTTTGTCAGTGAAAATGGGTAAACAGTATGTTTTCCTCCTGTTGTGTTCTGGCAGGGATCTGTAGTCTTACTGTAGAGAAAAATCTGGCAGTAGCTGAAGGGGACTTGTCTAATGCATGGCCACGTATTGTAGATGTTGCACTCTGCTACATTCTGTGAAGTTTATTACACTGTAGAATTATATTTAGCTTTCCCAACACAAACAAGCTGTAAGAGCATACTGAATTTCAGTATCATATTTGCCACTGTTCATTAAAAATATGTCTGTGTCTAAGGAAATGTCCTTCTTTCCCAGAGGCGTTTGTGCTGGCTTCATCAGCTCTCCTTTTTCAAACACAGAGCTCAAGGGATGCAATCCCAAGGTTCTTTGGATGCACCTGACAGCTCAGCATGATTGGGCTAATATTTGTTCGTGGATTGAGGCCTCTGACCCTAACCAGGCTTCGTGTGGAGAAGCTGCCTGGCCTCCCCTGACTGCAGATGTTGTTGACCAGCACATGTTATGCAGTCGCTACATGAGGAACAACATACTAAACAAGCTGGCTAGGTACGTGCTCTTCATGCTAACTCTGTCTCATGTGCAGCCAAAGCCAGGTAGTTCTGGAAGGATGTGTTAACAAAGCCTCTGATACAAATTCCTTTTTATATGGTATTTAGTGCCCTCTTTTGAAATGGCATGTATCCATTAATAAATCTAATTTTAGGCTCCTACTTGCATTCTCTGTTATCTCAAAGCCACAAGAAACATGAGAACAGAAATGCTCTGTCAGCCCTTTGAGCTTACATAGGGATTATATTCCCAATGCCCATTTTGATGCAAGGGAGAAAATTCTGAGCACAGAGCTTTTGGCTCCTCACACCTGGTTGTCTGCAGTGAGCTGGAGTAACTGCACTGTTGTTTGAGCACCATCAGAGGTATTTTGGCACTTGTGTGTGCCTCAGTAGTGAAGTAATCCCCTAGAAGGAAAGGCCTGCTTATAATTGTGAACTAAAACCACCCTTGAGACCTTCTGAAAGAGATTACTGTGTAATGTGTGTATGGTTTTTCTCTTTTCTGACAGAAAGGGAATTTTTGTCTCTTCTGAGCTGGAAGATTTTGAACTTCTCCTCCAAAGACTGTCTTACCTGGGGGGAGTACTGCAAAACCCTCACCCTGTTCCCAGATACACTGCTGCAGGGGGCTTGGATTTCCACGCTCGTTTTGTCCTTCACTGCTTAGAACATAATTTGCAGTATCTGTTATACACTTACTTAGACTATTACAGGTAGGAATGCTTTTCACCCCTCCCATCTCATGCAGATTTAAATCATGAAACACCGTTTTAACAGCTGGCAGTAAGAGTTTTCCTTGGTGCTTGCTGTTTGGTGAGGAAGATCGCTTTGGTCAGAAGAGTGTCACTTACTGAGCAGCTGTGGGGCAGCATGTTACACTTCAGGCTGTGTTTTGAAGCTTTATTCAGGCTGTTTTTTCAAGATTAATTTGTGTGCCAGTCATCAGAGGAAATGATTGTAGTTGTACTAGTGCAATGCTAGAAGCAATACGATCTTAAATGAGCCAAACCACATCATTCTCACTTGAGCACAAGGATGAGCTAATTCATGATGCATTCACAGATAAAGAAACTGCTTGTTGCCATCTAAATTAAGTTTAGTTGGGTTTTGAAGGAGAAAGGAGTATTAGGTATTGGAACTGTATGAATACTTCCCACTTAATGAATACTTTGCAATTCAGATTTCTTAGCTGCCACTGCAGACTAACTAAACTAATTGTTTAGAAGGTAAAAATGGACCAGAGAAAAGCCAACAAATCTTGTTTTGTTTATTTGTATAATGAGTTCTAGTTTGCATAAAATATTTAGACTCTGCAGAGAGCTATTTCTGAATCAGGCCCTGTTTTTGGGAAGTGTTTGGATTGCCTGGTCTGGAAACCATGACTTAGAGTTACAGAACAAGTGAGCAGAGAAGCATAATCTTGATGGGATCTGTCCGAGATGCTGTATCAGCTAAAGCTGTAGCAAAGGGGGGTGTGATTTGCCTCCCTGTAGGAATGGATGAAATCAGCCCCTGTTACATTGGGGCAGAGGATGGTTACAAATACTGTATTTTCACCATGCTGTTTCTCATCTGATTTGCAGTTTAACTCCATCAAACTGCCCTATTTTGGATAACAAGGAATTGCATGAAGCACATCCCTGGTTTGAGTTCCTCGTGCAGTGTCGGGGAGTTGCCAGCAACCCTCAAGGTAAGAGTCTGGCCTCACTCAAGAGGTGCCACTAGCTGAGTGCTGGGTTTAACTCTGCTGCTGGTTTTTGACCACAGCTCATCATGTACATGTGTGTTGAGTCCTCATCTCATTCCTGCTTCCACTGTACGTAAAGATTTGGAGGCTGTAGATATATATGAGAATTATTTTTGTGCATGATCATCATTACCTCTAACTTGATTATATTCCCAAAAGGTTGAACAGAAGGAGAATTCATAAAAAATTGCAATTAAAGCTTCCCATTCTTCAAAAACATTGCTCCTTTTCTAGAGTCACATGTTAACAAGGGATAGAAATAAGCCCAAGTGAAGCCTTTTCAGAAGGTGTGATGGGTGTAGGATTAAGAATTGAACCGATACAGTCATCAGCTTTGGGACTCGATTCAGATCAATCTCTGCAGGCAAAACTGGTTTTGGGGAAAATTTAGAACAGCTTATAAACTGTATTTATCAGTAAAATCAGAAAAATCACTATTAACAGCAATGAACAGAAAATTCAGCATGTTTCATAGCTGCAGACCAGTTTTAATGCATGGTTTGAAGCTTTCCTGTTGGCTTTGCATGAAATAAAATTGCACTTTCTGTTTGTTTAAGATCCAAAGATGATTTTTCAGGCTAGCCTGGCCAATGCTCAGATCTTGATTCCTAGTAATCAAGCCAGTGTGAGTAGCATGCTGCTGGAAGGACGGACTCTGTTAGCACTTGCTACTACGATGTACGCACCTGGAGGTATTGATCAGGTACTGTGTGCGATGGGTTATCAATAAGCCTTTGGAGAAGGAATCGTGTGGGGGTGAAAGCTGGAAGGAATAGGTTAATAAAAACAAACCCACCCATGCAACAGGTAGTTTCTGCACATATAAAAGCCTGGGTTTGGTGTTGGGTGTTTCAGCATGACAGGGCAGCAAGTAGAGCGGTTTGAGGTTATGTGGTTTGCCTGTAGCAAGGCACAGTGGCTGTGAGCTGGAGTATTTAACTCCTTCCTAACAGCTACACCTGAGAGTGCTTATAGACACTTGTGTTCTTCCAGTAGTTTAAGCCTGCAAATACGTTTTCATAAAAGTTTTACTGTGCCTGTGTTAATTAGACAGCTATCCCCTTGTGTGGGCATCTGTAGTTTTTAAGTAGATGGGGAGCTGCACTGCTTTTCTGCCTGGAGCTGTGCAGCTGGTATTCACCTTCCAGATTTTTATTTTTAAAGGCTGACAATCTTCTGGGCAGGTATCAGAAATTTCAGCTTGCAGGTTACATTGTGTTAACCAGTTGGATTGTGCTATAGAGATCAAAAAGCATGTTATAAGTGATAATACTTTCAAAAGAAAAATGCTCAGTAAACCACATGTTGGAACAGAATTTATGAATACAGATAGCTTTTTGATACGTAGTGCAGGAACCTAAACCATCCAGTACTGTTGAAGATGTGTCTAATATAAATTAAAAGGATTTTCCAGGAAAAAAAAAGATACTTTCTGTGTTGTCACCATATGTCAAATCCCCATGAAGCAATTTGTTTGACACATTCAAGGGTTGTTTTGTTGTTATCTTAATGCAGCTGCTGCTTCCTAAGGAAAACATTTTGCTTTCTGGCAATGTAGGTTCTTCAGAATGAAGATACAGAAAAACCTCTGAAGAAAGTTGATCCACAGCTCCTAAAAATGGCACTGAGTCCTTACCCAAAACTCAAAGCCGCTCTCTTTCCCCCGGGTTCTTCTCATGGGATTTTGCCCCCTGACATCTCTCTCTACCATCTTCTTCAGGTACACAAGCAGCTTTTTGGCAGAACAAAAGTAAACTAGGAGAAACTTGTTTCCAGCTAAAGCCTGGAGGGTGAGGACTATGTTGTTTCCTTGGATCCCTTCATTTGGAGCTGAAGTTTATAAATGGTTTTAATGAAGTTTAAATGGTGTCTAAATAAGACACAGGCACTGTTTAGTTTCAGTGGTCCTGGAATGGCAGTGATGTTCTTGCAGTGTTCAGTGGGCAGGTTGTTTAGTAGACAAATTAAAAGCTATTTAATGCTTGTAATAAGGGAAATTTAGAATGCATGGAGTGGCATGATGCACTTCTGAGCAGATGCTTTTTACCTCAGACCTGTGGAGTTAGATAAACTGGGAATTGGAAGAAACACAATTAGCTCTTACTAGGACAATGTAACTGTGCTGAGATCACAGTTTAGCAGAAAACTGAAGCATGTTCAGTCCCACTTCCCTTAGACCACAGTCTAAGCCTTTCCTTGCAATTGCGTGTGTTCTGATCCTAGGGGTGGCTGAGTAAGTACCTTAGAAAGAACTGCAGGAGATACAGTGCTGCTACATAGCTGTGCTTGTCTGCTGCTGCAGCTCCCTAAAACACTCTGTCCTCTGGTCTGGTGTGAAAATCTTAAGCTGTCTCAACACACTTTGTTTCTAATCTTTCAGTCATTGGTGCCCTTTGATCCCACTAAATTATTTGGCTGGCAGTCAACAAATACTCTGGCTGTATCAGGTATGTTACTTTCAAGTTTAATATGCTACTTCAGCCTGAGCACCTCTGATAAAATCCCTTCCAGTGGCATGAGGTGGCAGGTACAGTTATTCAGAAGGTCATTTCTTTAACAAAAACCCCAGTGTAATCTACTAAAATTTAGTTTTGAAATGAAACCCTGGGCCCTGGTTACCTTCCTCCATTCAGCTCATCTCAGATGAGGTAGAAAGCAGCAATTCCTTTCAAAAGCAAGCTGAGGGCCAGAGAGTTCTGATTTCCCCACACAGATTGGCATCTCAGTGGGGTTTGGGGATGCTGAGATCTGAACTGCAAGAGGAGGAGAGGTGTTTGATTGTCAACTCGTGTTGTAGCTGAAAGCCTTTTTTAATGTTTCATTCAGCTGTTTATCAGCTCGTAATAACGATGATGTTCTCTCTAGATGCATCAAGTGACTTCCCTCACTTTTCATCCCCTGAACTGGTGAACAAATACGCTGTACTGGAACGACTGGATTTCCTGTACTATTTGCACCACGGGCGCCCCTCATTTGCCTTTGGTACCTTTTTGGTCCAGCAGCTAGTAAAGAGCAAATCCCCCAAACAGCTGTAAGTCTTCTCAAAAACTACAGTTGGGTAATTCTTTTGAGGTTATAATCTAGCACGTGGAGTAACATTAATTCTCCCCAAAAGCAAACAAGGGATGTGCACTGGCGTTGCTTGAAATTTGAGGTGTCCCAGGAGTCAATTCAGTCCAGCATAGAGTAGGCTGAAAATCAGATACCACTGAAAATGTTATGAGCTTCCTTTTGAATTACCTAAATCTACACAATGAGAGCAAAGGATGAAAAATGTTGCAGTAATAGTAAACACAGGTGGACTTTTCTTCTAGGGACCTGAGGCTCTAGAGCACTTTGTAGGAAAAAGATGCCACTTTTCTTTGACATTTCCACAGGATGACACTTCTTTAGTTCAATTAATGAGACAAATAATGTCTCATTATTTGAGACAAATAATGTCTCAGTTTTTGAAGCTCCAGCAAATGAATTCCTTCAGTCGCCAGTACTGGAGGAATTCATTTGCTGAAGCTTCAAAAATCATCTGTTCAAAAGGATGCAGTCAAATTGCACATCTTGCTTGAGTATCTTACATTTACTATTAGTTATATTCAAAGTGAGTAGGAGTAACATCAGAAGAATCACCAGGATTCATTACTGTATGCTTCTTTTCTGTACAAATCAGCCTCTCTTGTGTAAACAGCTGGTTTGGGCAAATAGGGAACCATACCTTAATGTAGCCTGAAGCACTGAGTGGTTTAAGAGGCACTCAGACTGGTGTAATTCTTTCAGTTAGTACTCTGGAAAACTTGCTGGGAACCAGGGAACCAGCCACTGCAGAAGCCTTTAGGGCACCTTTCCCCTTCCTGTGACCACAGGTGGGTTTTGTGCCTTCAGTGCTGCCCCGCGGGGCTGTAAATTGCCATGGGATGTTTTGCACCAAGGCTGCTGGCAGGCCCTTTTTATTAATGACAATATCAGAGGCATTGCCTTTAGTTTTATGTTTAAGTTTATTAAATGGCAAATTCTGTGTTTGTGTGTGGGGCTTTATTCTCATTCCTGTGTTTTCCTATAAATACCTCACTTCGGTGCTCAGGTCCATGAGTGCAGTGAACCTTGTAGGGGAGAATTCATGTTTGAAAACTGGATGAAAATCATAGAATCATACACTGGTCTGGGTTGGAAGGGACCCCAAAGGTCACAGAGCTCCAACCCCCTGCCACAGGCAGGGCCAACAACCTCCAGGCCTGGAGCTACACAAGGTTGCCCAGGGCCCCATCCAACCTGGCCTTGAACACCCCCAGGGATGGGGCACTCACCCCCTCTCTGGGCAGCCCCTTCCAGCCCCTCACCACTCTCTCTGTAGAAATCAAAAAATAATTGGATATTCCCCCTAATATCCAATATAAACCTTCCTTTAGCTGTGTTAACTGGTGGTGTTCTTGTTTCAGGATTCAGCAAGCAGGACATGAAGCCTATGTTCTAGCTCTTTCTTCCTTCAGCGTGCCTTCTGTAGGAGCAGCCTGTGTGTGCTTCCTAGAACTGCTGGGTCTTGACAGCCTCAAACTCAGAGTCGATATGAAAGCTGCAAACATCATTTTCAGCTACAGAACTAGAAATGATGGATCTCAGTACAATCAAATAAGAGAATCCTTGGGTAAGGGTATCAAATAGGGTGCTGTGTATTTATTGGGCAGGGCAGCAGAGATGGATTGGAAGATGGCTCCTAACTTCTCAGGAATGCAGTAAAAACATCCTGTCCTTTGAAGAGCTAAGAATCCTGCTCTTCTTTTATTCCTGCTTCTTACTAATTTTGAAGGTGCATTTTGAACCTGGCATGCTAAATAAGGCAGGAAGACTGTAACATGACAGGCAGAGAGGTTTGCAGGAAAATCTAATAGCCACTGTTGAACAGCTGCCCATGGCTCAGTGTGCCTTTAGTAAGGTTCAGCCTTGTGTTGCAATAATATAACTAGAGGATTAAACAAAGGGACATTACCAGATCTCTTTTCCCTTTTGTACTTGAAAATTGTCTTACAGCTGCAGTGAAATCAGATGTTCAAAGGTTTCTCCTAGAAAACTGAATTTCTAGCTGTGGGTCCACAGGTGTCTTTTTATCCGAACTAGGAAGCTACTGGCTTTTATTTATATCTTCCTGATCATTCTAAAACCATATGGGTTACTTAAAACTACAAGTAGAACTTTTTTTTTTTAAAAAAAAAATACAGTTTGTGATGTGAAAGTTGAAATTCTCTTTCAAAAATCACTCTGGTGCCAGACTTGGCATCCTTATTGAAGCCTTTACATTAATAGGATTTATTCTGCTTGTTGATTCTAGTACTTTTGAAAATAATCCCAAATAGCATCTAAAGATGGTAATATGTTCTTTTAAACAGTTGAAAAGTTAACAAAATTGGCTGATGGTGACAAAGCAGCAGCAGCAGAAGTTCTTACCTCCTTGGAAGAAGCCTTCTGGGATGCAGTTGAGCAGCAAGGAGTAAAGAAGTGAGTAAAACATGATTTAAAGGTTTATGCTGGCACATTGCCATTGAGCACTGACTTTTACCAGTTTCAGTTAAGTGAACAAGATTTGGAATTAGAATAGAGTCTTGGTGCTTGGGATAGTAGAGGTGATAGATGTGGGTGGCAAGAATAAGGCAGTGCAGGCTCATTGCTCACAGAGCTCTTGTTCCACAGAGTTCCTGCAACACACTTAGCAGTGAAGTGACTTCTTTTCCAGGCCCCATTGTCAAGACAGGGCAGTGTACCTGCTCAGGGGGAGTGGGAATGTCCACAGTGGGTGGACTGGAACCCCCCAGGGAGATAGGACCTTGCCTGTCATGAAGGCTCTGGAAGTGGTGGTGATCCCTGGACACACAATGAGTTTAAGCATTGTTAATAACTGCTACAAATACCAGTTTGTTACAGCTGAAGCTCTTGAAATTCCTTGCAGGACATCGAGTGACTCCAGAAAGCAGTGGTCTTTGGTAATGCAGTTCTGTAGACTCCATAACCTCGGGCTGAGTACCTCCTACCTGAAGGAATGTGCCAAATCTGATGACTGGCTGCAGTTCATCATCCAAACCCAGCTGTACAGCTACCAGCCAGATGAGGTAAGCTCCCTGTGCAGCATTTTGGGGCAAGACAGACTTTGTCAGGAATGTTCTTTTGTGATGTTCAGAAACAAAAATGAAGGAAAAATTAAATTCTTTTAACAAGAGAGTATCACACTGTGAGACAACATAAAATTGAAGCCTCATCAGTTTCCAGGGAGTTACAAGTTCTCTCATGCTGCTTGATATTCTCTGGTTATGATAGTGCTTCTCTCACAGCCAAATTTCCCAACTTTCCTACTTTCTCTCCCTCTTGGTATGGGAAAAGCTAATGCAGGACAGCGGAAAGTGACTCCAGAGCGAGCTGACTCTTCAGTGGATAGAGTAGTACACTTCTTAAGAGGATGAAAGCTCACTGGAAAAAGGGAAGATTAGGGAAAAAAATCCCCCATTTGAAAAAACCTTATTTATTGGTAGTGGAGAAAATTTTCAGGGTGAGTTGAGTGTCTCTTTGAAGTGAATTGCACACAAAAGTATTTGCCAAGAGCCAACATGTGAATTTAGCTAAAACTATGACGTTACTGTTTGTAAATTTAATTTGTTTTTTGAAATTATTTAGCTCCTGGGTTTGTTACTGGAAGGTTACCATATGTTCCATGCAAGTTTTATTCCTCATCTTTCCTTTCAAAACCGACATAGACTTTTGTGTAAAGACACTGAGACTCCAGACCTTCTGGTTTTCATTTTGAATGTCATTTTAAAAATGAATAAAATATCAGCAACATGTAAAAATTAAAAGCAATTTGGGGATGTGCAGAAGCTAAGTGGAAAAGTCCAGGCCTGGGATTTTAATTTAGGCCTTGTCATTGTTTTGTTGAAAAGAAAAATGTGTGATTACACAACAGCACTGAGCTAAACACTCCTCATCACGTGCTGGTAGCGGGGTGAGAGAGGCTGGAAATGAGCATCTCTGAGAGGCATTTTCAGCTTCATGTTAAAGGAAGCTAATGCTCAGTGGTTTATTAGAATAATTCACACCTACACAGCACCTTTTCCTCTCTTGGTCTCAAAAAATTATCTAAGAAACCAGATTTGGAGAATGTTTCATTTATCTTGTCTGTGCATTGGCTGCTTCAGTCCTCCTCCCCCCTCGTGCTCGCTGGGCCTCACTCTGTACAGATGCTTTTGTTCTGTTCCCCAGGTGGTTTCTATCCTTCAGGATTTCACCCCTGTTTTACAAGATCACTTGATGTTGGCGTTGGAGAAGCTGCTGGTTTTGGTTCCTGAAAACGTTGCTGCCAGTGTGTCCAAGAGCAAATATGCAGACAGTCTCTTTCAAATCCTATTTCAGTGTCAGGGGAACTCCAACCCTTCACGTTACCTTCTGACTGAAGGCCTGAGGGAGCATGCTCCCATTCTGAGTGTCCTAGCAGCATGTTTCCAAGTGAGTATCGATTTATCTTGTAGAGGAGTAAGTGATTATGTTAAGTGGTAGATAAGCAGGTTGGCTCATCCAGGGTTTTTCCCTGGGTTTTTAGTGATTGTGAACAGTATGACACATTTGGCCAAGTGACACATGATGAGGTGACATTTGTTGTGACATTGGTTACTATAAAAACATTATTTTGGTCTTTGGACAGGATGCAAACATTATCCATTGTCTCTGTGTCTGGATAATTACTACTGTGGATGATCCTACCAGAGCTGAAGCCACAGACCATATTCAGAGCTCAGCAGAAAGTCACGAATGGGATCTTCATGACCTGTCAGTTATCTGGAAAGTCCTTCTAAGAAAGCAAAAAAGTAAAACACTTCTAAATGGCTTCCAGCTCTTTTTAAAGGTAAGGTAATGCCTTTGTGCTGGTATACTTGAGTGTATCTCAAATTGTCTTGAAGAGGCCCACAGAGTCCTCCTCTGCCCTGCTAGTTGTGGCCTAGATAACCTGGGTGTGATGCTCTGAAAATCCTGGTCAAGTCAGAAAATCTTGGAACAGAAGTTCTGCCAATTACTACAGATTTGCAGCTCATGTATCAACCTCGTGCAGTTTTAATAAGTGAGAACTTTATTGTTCTGGTTGTGAGGCAGACCAATTCTGTGTTTATTGAAGCATTTTTAGGAGAGTTATAACCTGGTTTTGTGTTTAAAGGATTCCCCTTTGCTGTATGTGCTGGAGGTGTATGAACTGTGTATGGACTGTAAAAAATACAATGAAGCTAAAACCAAGCTGGACAAGTTTCAAGAAAGTCTCACAAAAGTAAGCAAATTTTCTCTGAATATCATTGCCCAGGTCTGCCCTAACTAGAGTGTGGTCAGCATGCAATGTCATAGATGAAAACAGTGAAAAAGGGTGTGCTTGGAATGATCTAGAGCTGATCAGAAGGTTTCAGCAGATTCTTTTCATTGCTGACAGTGGATGGGAAAATGGTTTTGACATTTCAAAACCCACAGTGTGACTTTATAAATCATTTAAGTTGGTATGGGCAGATGGAGAGAGAATGCCACCCCCCTGGTGTGAGCAGCTCACTCCCTGAAGCTTGGCTTTGGCTCCAGTAGAACCACTGGCCAAGAGACAACTTCTTTTAAGATCTTTCCAAGTTTCTGCAGAGGTCTGTGACATTGATTTAGTTTTGGGAGCTGTGTAGACTTCCCTTTGAAAATGACTCCATGAACTGAATGACACACTTCAATTAAAACACCCATTTAGCAGTTGGTTTTAGGAGGACAGAAGTGTTTCCATGCAGAGTTCCTGGTTTTTCACATACAGATGTTTTCACAAATCATTTCAGTTCTTTCCACCACAGTTTTCTAGTTCCCTGAATATCTTGGTAACTGAGATTCCATGTCATTAGTGGTTTTTCCTTCCTGCAGTTGAAGCCAAGGCTAGATCAGTCTCCTTTCCCATTGTGCCACTCCTGTAGTGGATATGCTTATCAAGCATCCAGCTGTATGGCAGGAGTTGTTAATCTAGCAATTCCTTTTATCTATCCATTGCTGATCCTTCTTGCATCTTTTCTCTCTCCCATGATTATCAGGAGTAGTTGGTGGTCACTCTGTCATAAAATGTACTGCTCTTAGATCACAGTCCAACATACATCAGTGGTGGATTGGTGACCCTTAGGAACAGCAGTTAATACTCTTAAAGGAGGTAGATGTGGTTCACCTTCCATTGCCAGTGTGATTCTCACTAAAATGCAGAATATGTTTGAAAAGAAAAACCCCAACCCAACCCTTGAAAATCTTTATCTACACAGCTTAAAGCTGAAGATGAAGCAGCAGCCTCAGAAATGCCTGTGCAGTGGTTGGAATCCCAAGCATTGTTCCTTCTTGAACTGATGATGCAGCAATGCAGAACGGAATATGAATTAGGGAAGGTCTTACAGCTCTTTGCTGCAGCAGATAACCTTCTACTCGATGGTAAGGACAGCTTCCTCTGTTAGGTGGCATTACTGCTTTCATCTCAAAGTTACACCCAGCGTTTCTGGAGTGACTGAAAATGTTCCAGTGTGTTTGTACTGCTTTATTTTTGTCCAAGAGTTTCTGTAGCTAGAGCTGGCCCTTGGGCTGAATCGCAGCAGTGAAAATGTGTGTGAGACTGGGAGAATGGGAACATGTGCACAGGTTGCCTACAGGAGCATTTTAGTTAGGGATTTAGAGCTCCTTTTCAGCCCCATGAAAGTCCTAGAGTGCAGTCTGTACTCCTGGCAGGGTGGCAGAATTCCCTCAGGTTTTAAAACCCACCTGCCTTTGTCTGTCTGCTCTCACAACAGGCCCATACGTGAAGAAGCTCTGTGCGCTCAGTGAGACCCTGAGGGATTCCTCCATCCCAATTAATCCCTCCATCCTAACCAGTTCCAGCATGGAGACGTTTCAGAGTGAGTGCAGGTCAATTCTGGAGCAGCTGCAGGAGAAAGGGCTGTTCTCCCTGGCTCGGGAGGTAGCGGCGCTAGCCGAGCTGCCCGTGGACAACGTCGTTACCCAAGAGGTACAGTGTGGCTAAGTAACAGTGCTCACCTCTCAACGCTCCTGTTGCTGCCAGGGGTGAGAATGTTCCTTCCCAGTCTTCCTGAAGCACAGATTTTTCTTTGAACCACTTTTTATTTTAAACACAAGCACACCAAACCAGTTGACCATCAGCACTGAGCTGAAAAGGACGGTGTAGCTTGCCTTAATTTCCTACTGGTTTTACTTGCTACGTGGTCAGTTCTGTGTGGTGAGAAAAAGGGATGGGTTTGCTGCATGTTGGGACACTTAATCTGAACTCAGCTTTTCAGTATACTGGGCATCCAAGGTGATTATTGTTTTTTTAAAGACAGTTGTTTAAAACCTCTGTGAATTTTGCAGGTTCTGAGAGATCTACATCGTTTGAGAGACACTGGACAGTGGCATCAAAGCCAGACAAGAACTGAATTCTGGAGGAAATGTAATGACAGCTTCAGGAAGAATTCAATCTCCAGCCAAGCTGCATCTGATTTTTTTTTAGACCAGGCAAACACAGTATCTGACTCTTCAGCTCAGGAGAAGATAAACAGCATTATGGAGAGACATTTGCTGCTTACCCTGGCTGGCCACTGGCTGGCCAAGAATGCCTTGGGGTCGGTGCATCACCTGGAAGAAATAGAGCAGCAGATCTGGGTCTGCCGCATCGCACAGCAGACGTTAGCCAGGGCTGAGGGGGCAGGTGAGCCGAGGCTCCCCCCCCACGCTGGAGCAAACAGGGGCCTGACCTTTGAGAACTTAGCTAAGGAGTTTTCTTTCTCAAAGCTGCCTGCTCTGAACACACCCAAGTACCTGAAACTCGAGGGTCTTGCGTTCCGAGAGGCTCCCCAGGCTTTGACTGAGGATGATGAGGAGTCACTCAGGTTCCTGATCGGCTGCCTTCTGGATGAGGGGAGCGTGCACCAAGCCAGCCGGGTGTGCCAGTACTTCCAGTTCTACAGCAGAGATGTGTCACTGGTGTTGCACTGCAGAGCTCTGGCCTCCGGGGACACTGATCTAGACAGACTGCAGGCAGATATTCAGACTGTCCTTGTGGCGAGAGAGAAGACATCTGAAAGCAGTGCATCTCAGCAAGGCAGAGCCCCAAGCAGTAAGTAACACTACCAAGGGGGCTTCCCCAGATTCTTCCTTGTCTGTTACAGTGCTGATTTCCCCCAAAACACAAGGTCTTCGTGGCAGTGGGTTGTCTCCTGGGTTCATTAACCCTCTAGTGAAAGGAGCACGAAGCCTTGTAATTCACACTGCGTGTCTGCCCTTCAGGAGGGGTGTTCCTGTACCTCACTTCCATAGTCTCTGAACTGTTCCTTTTCTGTAGTTCACAACTCTGTTCCCATAAAGTAGCACTGAACTTTGTGTGACTGCTCTTGGAATACACACTAGTAAATCTGGAGTGTCTTTCTGGAGCTGAAGCATGAAAGGCTTTAGTGAATATATTTCTCTGAGTTCTTTGTACATTATGAAGAGTTGAGGGGTTCTTACTAAGAGCAAGGCCAAGGCTGATAACATGTATCTATAAAGTACTCTGCATACTTGTGAAGCCTGAATGAGAAGCTGTCAGCTGGAACATGACTTCCTAATACTAGTGTGTAAAGATTAATAGGAGGAGAAAAGAATAAATGAAGCCTAAGCCATCAGAAAGACTGCTCAACCCTTACGAGTGGGGGTTTCACACCTGTGATGTTACTGTGGTGTTTTGTGTTCTGGCATAGTGTTTGTACCTAAACCTTAAAAAATAAATCACAGGTAACAAGAGTTAAGTTTTGAAAGACCAAAAGTAATGTATAATCACTACAGATTCCTGGAGCCTTGCTCCAAGTGTAAGGCTTGTTGGCGATACCTGTCTTTATGAGAAAGGAACTTAAAGAGTATTTTCCTTTGCAGCATCTGGCTTAGAAGACTGGGCTCACATTGGGGCTCCATCTCCAGATGATCAGGTGGTTGCCAGTCTGAGGGCCCTCATAGATGAATGTGTCCATGGGAGAAACTACTGCAGACAGGTTCTCTGTCTGTATGAACTTTCTAAGGTATGTGTCTAGTAACCTTATTGAAGGAACAAGTGGTTTGTATCAAGCTGTGCTGCAGAAGTTTGCAGAGGAAAGCTTCAGTGGGGAATCCCCAAGGCTTTGTGCAGAACAGTGGCCAGGTGCTTCCTAGGCATGAGGGGTTGAAATGCACTCAGCTTCCAGCCTCCCCAGGCCCCTACCTCTGACCCCATGAAGCCAGATTTCAGCCAGTGTCCCTTTGATGTGCCTTTTTTATAATCTTTCAGGCAGATGTTGTTCCTCTAGCACTTTGCTTTAGGCCCATGTTGTGGGGTGCCTGCATAATCAACACCGACCCAGCAGCAGACAGAGGTAGCAGCAGCCACAGGAGTTTGGGCACAGAGGTGCTCTGCACGCTCCACACACTACCAGCTCTGCACCCAGAGGAGCAGCTCGTAACTCCCAAGTGGTTTCACCCAGACACTGGTAGGAGTAGCAGCAGATTGTCTTTAGCTGCCTCTCTGCTCCTTGACCTCCCTGAGGGCCAGCAGCCCACCTGCTCCTTCCCCAGACCGTGCTGCTCAGTGCTTCTCTCAGGGTACAGAGCCCCCTTGTGTGGTATTTGATCCCTGCATGTGGAACGAAGCATTCTTGTTCTCTGGATGACACCAGCAGCATGTGTGCTGAGAATCACAGAAGTTCTTAGGTACTTATATTTTTTTTTTAAGATTTTTAATTTGGTCTTTATCACAGAGGTTCTGTGATTTTCCTGCACAGTTTTTCATGCCTTGAATACTTGGAGTGAGTGCTTTAGGTTTGAACAACTAAGTAGTAGCCTCATGATGGGCTCGTTCCCTCTTGTACCATCCATCTGCTGCTTGCCTGTCTGTACTTCTGGATTCAGAGTTGATCACTGTGTTCATGAGCTACATTTTCCAATTAACAGGTACATTTTCAAAATTCTAATACCTTACAGCAAAGTATTTACAGAGCTTCACCAACTCCTCTTCCAGGCACAGCTAATGCTAAGATTAGTCCATCCTTTTCACTGAGAGCCTCTGGTGTGCATAGAAGAGGAAAAGGATCCTCCTAAGTAAAACCTGGGCAGCAAAACACAATCCTTTGTTTGGGAGGAAATATTTCTGTCTTCCTTCCAGGTATTTTAAGTGTTAAGGGTTGTATTTGGTTCAGGAAAGCACCTGTGTCCATGGTGACAGCTCTGTGAGTGTTGCCCTTCTAATCCAAAGGATTTACCTGCCACCCTGATCTGGAGAGCATTACTCCTGAAGATCCACAGGTGGAGGCACTGATACCTCATGTGAGGGTGAATGATGGGATCCTGGGCTCCATCAGCAGAGGGGTGGCAGCAGGGACAGGGAGGGGATTGTCCCTCTCTGCTCTGCCCTGGGGAGGCCCCAGCTGGAGTCCTGTGTCCAGAGCTGGGGCCCAACACAAGAGAGATGTGGGGCTGTTGGAGAGGGGTCAGAGGAGCCACGAGGATGCTCAGAGGGCTGGAGCAGCTGCCCTACAAAGAGAGGCTGAGGGAGCTGGGCTGGGTCAGCCTGGAGAAGAGAAGGCTGTGGGGGGACCTCACTGCAGCCTGCCAGTCCCTGAAGGGAGCTTTTAAGCAGGAGGGGATTCAACTTTGAAAAAGGATAGACAATGGCAGGACAAGGGGGATGGATTAAAACTAAAGGAAGGAAGGGTTAGATTAGATATTAGGGGGAAGTTCTTTGCAGAGAGAGTGGAGAGGGGCTGGAACAGGCTGCCCAGAGAGGGGGTGGGTGCCCCATCCCTGGGGGTGTTCAAGGCCAGGTTGGATGGGGCCCTGGGCAACCTTGTGTAGCTCCAGGCCTGGAGGTTGGTGGCCCTGCCTGTGGCAGGGGGTTGGAGCTCTGTGACCCTTGGGGTCCCTCCCAGCCCAGCCCAGGCTGGGATTCCATGATTCTCTGGGTGCAGCATTTTGAACCCCTCCCCTCTTGCACCAGCTCATCCGTAGGAAGATGTGCTAGAGGTTTGCTCTGCTCTGCTGTGCAGTTTGTGCTGTGTAACATCTCCTTGGGGGGGTGTGTGTTTCCCAGGAGCTGAACTGCACCTACAGTGAGATGTCAGCCCAGGACCCCCACAAGGTGCTTCGAGCCCTCCTGGCATCGCGGCAGCCCGACCGGTGCCGCAAGGCTCAGGCCTTCATCACCACCCAGGGGCTGCAGCCTGAGGCTGTGGCAGAGCTGGTGGCTGAAGAAATCACCCAGGAATTGCTGGCATCCTCAGAAGGGAAAGGTAGGAAAGAGGCTTTGTTTTGTATTTTAGCCCTTTTGGCTTGTCAGGTGGTATCTGTGTGTCTGAGGAACAGTCCTTGCTCTCAGGCTGCTTGAGTGGTGGGTGCAGTGATGTTTGGGCAGCTCTTGGGTGAGGTTTGTGACTGTGTGTATGTCCTGTGAGATGCCCAGTGATGGGACGTGGGCCAGTGGGTGTGAGCTGGAGCACAGCAGGTTCCATGTGAACATAAGGAACAGTTTATCACTGTGAAGGTGGCAGAGCCCTGGGACAGGCTGCCCAGAGTCTCCTCCTCTGGAGACATTCAGACACTGCCTGGACACATTCCTGTGTGCCCTAATCTGGGTGACCCTGCTCTGGCAGGGGGGTTGGACTGGATGAGCTTTCGAGGTCCCTTCCAACCCCTCATGCTCTGTGACTGTGGTGTGTACACATGCTTACTTGTAGCTGTTTTTGTGTCTGGGGTGGTGGTGCACTAGTTAAGGGTTTGGTTTTTAGGGATGTAAATGTAATGGCTTTGTAAAAGAAAAAGGGTTATTGGGGGCTTCTAATCCTGAGCTTTGCAGCCCCACATCACCTGGCTTGGAAAGGCTCATGTTAAGCTCTTGGTGCAAAGCATGGCCAAAAGATTATTTTCCCTTTTTTTGGACTTTGTGAGATGAGGGGTGTTCCTCAAAGCAGCCAGAATCCACCTGGGACTTTCCTGTTTGAGTCACTTCAGCTTGGCCACAGCATTAACACCAAAGTGCCATGGGATGGAGATTCACGAGGCCAGTCGTGCTCTCCTCTGCTCCTCTTGTCTCCCTCTGCTGCCCTTGGCCCTCTCATGTGCTTCACTCAGGTGGTTTGGTGCAGCTCCTTCAGCAGAGCTGACTTACAAACCCAGCAGAAAACAAATCCAGAGAGGAAAGAGTTTTCTGTTGAGGTGGTGACTTGAAGTGATTCATTGGAGGAGTATGAATCAGAGCTGCTGCAAGGGATGGGTTAGAGGTGTGTTGTGTAAGGAAGAGGAGGACGTTCCTGCTGACAGCAGCAGCTGCATCCCACTGGATTTGTGAAAAGATCCCTGTCCTTGTTCAGTGGGATTTCACAGACTCACAATCCCAGACTGGGTTGGGTGGGAAGGGCCCTCAAAGCCCACCCAGTGCCACCCCTGGCCATGGGCAGGGATACCCCCACTACCCAGGGTGCCCAGGTTGTTTGCTGGACTCGACAGGCAAGGAAGCAGGGTCTGATTCTGCAGGTTAAGCAGTAAGATACAAGTGTCTTCAGAGTTGTAGTTCCAAGCCCTGAGTCAGCCTGGAGGAAGGTCTGTCAGTTTGCTTGGGTTTTTTCTGTTAACATCACTAATCTCTCCTGAACTGTTAGCACTTGTGCCATAACTCTGTCTCTCTGTGGACACAGGGCAGAAGCAGGCTTTGAACCCTGCAGCTGAGAGCCAGGCGTTCCTCCAGCTGGCAAAGCTGTGCCAGGATCACACAGCAGTTGGCATGAAGCTCCTGGATAAAGTCTCCTCTGTGCCACGTGGGGAACTGTCTTGCAGTAAGTAACCAGCAACAACCACTTGGTGCAGCTACTGTGTTACTAAACAGGGTGTTACTTGGGTTAAAACCACACCACAGAGGCAAAAGCAGAGCTGGGGGCTGAGTGTCTGCACAGTAAGTAGCGTGTTGCTTGCCTGTTGCATCAGTTTGTCTGATGTCCAAACAGAGTACAGATGGCTTTGTGCCTACAGCTGGGAAACAGTCAGTCAGCTCCCTGAAGTGGGGTGTGTAAGTGCTGCAGGAGAGTCTTGGGACCTTCTTTGTGTTAATCACAAGCAGAAATCACTTGCTTTATCCAAACTTCCTAGACCTTTGGTTACTAAAGGCTGTTTCACACTTTGCAGCTTCATATCCCATGGTGATGTTGTCATTGAGCTCATAAACCTTAGCTGAGGTACTTTGGTGCCAGCAGTGGCAAATTGGGGTCTTTTATTCATTCACTGAGAGGATTTTGAATGGTGCTGGAGGCCCTTTGAGGGGTCTGTGCTAGCAAACAGCCCTGCAGGGAGAGGTGTTGGTGGGTGGTTTCAACCCATGGTGCGAAGGGTTGTGATGCAGAACTGGAGGCTGCAGAGCTGGTAACAGTGGGGCACAGGTATATTGTTGTTGTTACACCTTTGTCAGCTGCTGGGGAGGAGGTTGGAAGCTTTGTGTGTGGAATACAGTAAGGATCCAGGTGCCCCAGGTTGCCACAGGCTGGGCAGCCAGGCTGGATGCAGCAGTTAGAGCAACAGTTGCTGCTTAAAGCTGCAGGGGAGAGAACCCCAACAGCTCCACTTTCTAATCCAGTTCTGCTGCTTGTAACTGGCAAGGCTGTGAGCCCTCTGCAGAGATGGCACCCTTCTGGAGAGGGGCACAGGAATGACCTCCCTCAGCCTATTAACCCAAGTACTCTGGTTCTTCTGTTCTGCAGTTACAGAGTTGCTGATCTTGGCCCATAATTGCTTTAGCTTGACTTGCCACATGGAAGGGATCACCAGAGTCCTGCAAGCTGCACGGCTTCTCACAGACCAACATCTGGCACCCAGTGAAGAGTATGGCCTTGTGGTAGGTGCCTGTGATGCCCACCTCTCACCTATCATGCCAGGTCTCCTGGGCAGCTCTCCACCTACCTGTTGGCTGTTTGCTTTGCTCCTGGGGTGGAGGGGCTGGGTGACAGTGTGGAGTTCAGTCTGTCACCTCTGGTTGCCTGGCTTTGTCCTGCCCCTGCCTGGAAGCCAGAACAGTGTTTGCTCTGCTGTGCATGAGTGAGGATTTTTATGGCCCTGGGAGAACAGAGCTGGAGGCAGCAGAACAGTGAGGTGACAAGTGTAGTACCTCAGACTGGGAATGTCAGAGTAACCCAGCTCCTGGTGGAATGTGATGTTTTGTGTTGTGGGGCTGTCACACACCTCTCAGCCCTGCCTGAGAGGGCTCCTGGGGGCTGAGCCATGTCTGGTGTCCCAGTGTTGTAGCTAAAAGGTTGGCTGCACATTTTTATTGGTAAATCTGTGTCCTCCCACCTCACAGTAAAGAGGATGCAGTAGGTTGGGTTAAAAATAAAACCTCAGTGGCTCGAGGGGACCCTGCACCTGCCTGCTGTGCTGGCACAGCTCCTGGCCTCACACAGCCCTGCCTGCCCTCAGAGGGGAGCTTCTCTGCTCTGATTTGAGCTTCCTCCTTGCTCTGGTGTTTCCACAGGTTCGTCTGCTCACTGGGATTGGCAGATACAACGAGATGACCTACATATTTGAGCTGCTGCATGAGAAACACTACTTTGAAGTGCTCATGAGAAAGAAATTAGATCCAGTAGGTGGAAGGGGATAAAGGGGAGAAAACTGTCAGGGAACTGTGAGGCTCCTCAGAAACTGATATTTACACAACAAGGTGGAGTTCCCCAGGGAGTTCAATGGCTCTAGTGTAGGAAGTGTTCTTCAGGTTTCACAGTAATAAATTGATTTGGAGCTTTATTCTGGTATTAGTTGAACAAGTTTGTTCTATCCAGTTCAGTGCCACAGTGAGAGCAGCACTGAAGCTCTGAGCTTGGGACTGTCACGTAGAGCTCTCATGTCTCAGTGCATGTTGCATGGGTTTTTAAAACCCACAAATAAGTTCAGCTTTCTTCTGACACACATCAAGTCATAGTTGCCACGTTTGTCACTTGTGTGTAGATAAATAGAGGGGCTGGGTGGGCTCCCCTGGGTGGGCTCCCCTGGGTGGGCTCCCCTAGGTTTGCTCACCTGACGTAACGTGGAGAAGCCCAAGTGTGAAGTTGCTGCTGTGTTTTAAACTGGCCTGGGGAACCCTCAGAGAGCAGAGTTGTGGCCTTGTGGAGCAAGGAGGCAGATTTACTTGTGGGGGGGCTAAAAATGTGGCTGAAGCTAAAGCTTCTCAGATGGCAGTGAGATCTCCCCTCTCCTGAGCAGAGCGGGACGCTGAAGGCGGCGCTGCTGGAGTACATCAAGCGCTGCCGGCCCGGGGACAGCGAGAAGCACAACATGATCGCCCTCTGCTTCAGCATGTGCAGGGAGATCGGGGAGAACCACGAGGCTGCTGCCTGCATCCAGCTGAAACTCATCGAGTCTCAGCCCTGGGGTGAGAGCTGGGACCTGTGAGGGGTGGCTGCTGTCCTGCTGAACTCACACAGTCTGGAGGGAGGGGTCCGTTGGCCGGGCTTGGGGTGCTCCTGCTGCTTCCAGAGCTGAGAGGTTTGGCTCTCCCTGTACTGTTCTGTTGCTGTGGCACCATGCACAGTGTGAGGTACAGGCACACACACACGTGTTCTCCTCCCCTTCCTGGGCTGTGACACAGGGTTTTTCAGGAAGTGTTGGGGTTTGGTATCTGTGTGAGATGGTTTGTTAACATCTAAACGACACGAGTGCTGCACGGCTGGCAGAGCACTGTGGGGCAGGGAGGTCTCACTGCAGAGCACTCAGCCAGCACCATAACCACACCAGACACAGGACCTGTGCCAACTGGTTTCTGAACTTGCCCAGTAGTAGTTCTTGTGCCTACTGCAAACGTGTGAGTTGGGCTCCTTTCAGCTCTTCAGTCGCTTGGCTGGGCTCCAGCAACAGCTTCAGTCCATTGACTGAACAGGCATCAAGTGTTTCTTCACACTTTTTTAATATGAGAATTAGTTCTTAGTCTTTTGTTGCTCTCAGAAACTCTGCTGGGTCAGATGTGGGGCCAGAGGGTGTTTTGATAACTTAGGCTGTCTCCTTCCTAAGTAACTGGGTGTGTGTTTCCCCCCATTTCAGAGGAGTCTCTTCAGGATGTTGCAAATTTAAAGCAGCTGCTGTTGAAAGCTCTGACTCTCTTTATTGATGCTGCAGAGAGTTACTCTAAGGTAAGATGGGATGGAATCATAGGCCTTCAGTGCAGCATGGGGAGCACAGGGGGGCTGTGCAGAACCCTTCCCAGCAGGAGAGGAGCCAAGGAGCCGCTTGCTCTGGCTTCCTGGCAGCACCCAGCGGGCTCGGTGACACTGTCATCTCAAAGAGCACAGTGCTGTTCCCATCAGGCTGTAACACCCAGGGTCACAGTGAGGTTTTGGAGTGACCATGAGCTTAACTAGCAGGAAAAGAGCAGTGTGAAGGTGTGAAACCTGGGGTGATGGTGACAGAAGTGGTGTGTGTGGTGAGGGAAGCATAGTTTAAAATTAATGGAATGTGATCAGTGACAAAGCTGCTGTGATGTGAACGATGAAGCACTAGACAGCTCTGAACTGCTCCTGCTCTCAGAGATGTGTGTGACTTCCCCACAGAAACACCCTTTGGCAGCTTGTGTTTGTCTCTGCCTGTTCCCAGGACTCCTGTGTGCGGCAGTCCTTGCGCTGCCGGCGGCTGATGAAGCTCATCACCCTCCAGCTGCATTTCCTCAGCGCTGGGCAGAGCACTATGCTGATCAACCTGAGCAGACAGAGCCTGACAGACACCATCATGGCCCTGCCTCGATTCTACCAGGTGAGCTGGGCCTCCTGGCGTTGTTCTTTCTGTGAAGGATGGTTTGAAGCAGCACAGTGCTGCTTCAAACACTCAGCTCTTCTGTGTGGCCACCCAGTCCTGTGGCTGTCAGCCCATCGTGGTGCTGCAGAGCCTGGTGTGGGCTGATGCTTTTCTCAGACCTTGCTGCCTTCACACAGCCAGCAGCTCTCCTGCTGCCCTGACTCTGCACTGCAGCCATGGCATTGGCATCCATCCCTTTGTGAAGTCGGAAGCAGAGAGGAAGCCAAGGGCTTTTTCAGGAGAGGTACCAGCTGCCCTCTCGCACCACGTTGAGGGGCTGAGGGGAACGCCTGGCAGCCCTTTGTTACCCTGGTGTTCATCCTCTGACACAGCTGCTCTCAGACCCATGGCAGGAGGTGGCCACACAGAAGACCCAGAACCTTTTAAGTGTTCACAGGGGTGTTTCTGTGCAAGAACGAACTCTTCCTGCCCAGAGACTCCAGCATCTCTTCTCCCTGCAGGCAGCTATAGTGGCTGAGGCTTACGAGTTCGTTCCAGATTGGGCTGAGGTTCTGTATCACCAAGTGATCACCAGGGGAGACTTCACTTACCTGGAGGAATTCAAGCAGCAGCGACCGCTGAAGCCGAGCGTGTTCGAGGAGATAGCCAAGAAGTAAGTAGCTCTGTGGTCAGACTGGAACCTTCTTTTCTGGGACTAATTGTGAGGGCCAACCCCATGTTTAATCCCATGCA
Organism: Zapornia atra; assembly: GCA_013400835.1. Classification (NCBI taxonomy): domain Eukaryota; kingdom Metazoa; phylum Chordata; class Aves; order Gruiformes; family Rallidae; genus Zapornia; species Zapornia atra. The sequence goes on from VZTU01015708.1 coordinate 90,335, forward strand.
AGTGTTCATGCTGCTCAAGGCTTTGATGTGCTGAGGGGTGGTGTACAGGGCCTTGAGCTCTGCGCTCAGGTTCTTGAGCATGTGGTGGGAATACCACCGGATCCACGAGCTGGAGGCATCAGGCTGGTCAGAGCAAACCTTCTTTACAAGGGATGGCAAACTGGCCACCAAGAGCCTCCAGTGTTCACACTGAGCACAGCCTCTTTGACAGAAACACAGTCCTTGCAGTTCTGTAGCTGTAGCAGGACAGTCACAGAATATAACCTGTGTCTGTGCAGCCTGTTCCAACTGCACATCCCCTTTCTTTCAGAGTTAAACAGCACCCCCCGAGCGACGCTGCTCTGAGGAACCTGAAGAAGCTGCTGACTTACTGTGAAGATATCTACACATACTACAGACTGGCTTATGATAACAAGTTCTACGACGTGGTAAACACGCTCCTGAAGGATGCACAGACTGGCTGTTGTCTTAATGATATGTTATCAAACTGAAGCCCAGCCCCCAGGACACAGAGACCCCATCTGACACCCCCAGGTGCCCCCCTGCTCGCACGGTTAGTGCTGGTTCTGGAACAGACACTTCCACCCAGTACCTGCTCACAGGGATGTGCTGCTACATGCCAGTTACTCCAGGAAACTGCTGCTGGCTGTAAATATTTAAATTGCTGAGACTGTGTTAAGCCTAAAACTGTGTTTTGTATAATAAATCCTCCTCTTCACAGAACACCTGACTGACCAGCAGATCCAGGCTGGCCCAGCCAGCGGTGGGCACACCAGCATGGATCACCAGCTGGGCCAGCCTGGATGGGCAGGGCCCTCAGCTCCCCAGTGCCCCCCTGCCACAGGCAGAGACACCCCCCCAGCCCAGGGTGCCCCAAGCCCCATCCAGCCCAGCCTTGAGCCCTGCCAGGGGTCCCGGGGCAGCCCCAGCTTCCCTGGGCACCCTGTGCCAGGGCCTCCCCCCTCCCCAGGAAGGATTTCTGCCTTGCAGCCCTTCTCCATCCCCCTCCTGCAGCTGGAGGCATCCTGTCGCAGCTCTGCCCCGAAGGAACTGGCCTGAGGAGCCACAGTGAAGTCTCCAGAGTGATTTTTATTAAATTAGTTGCCTTATAAAACATTGCAGATGTCGTAATTGTTAACGTAACAATTTGCCCAACTGTAGAATCCGGTGCAGTTTGCTAAGCAAGTTTGTTTTTCAAATGAAAGAAACCAGAGTCCTGAAGGAGCCACCACGACCCCCAAGAGCCCAAAGGGACACATGTGGGGTGTGGTGGGTGGTTTGTTTTGCACTCACTCAAACCAGGCGATGAGCTGTTAACGAACACCCAGCCCAGGCAGCTGTTAGTAGGGGTTTAGATGACTGGAAACTAAAGTTCATACTAGACACAAGTGGATTTTTTCCCCGGTCCCCAGTCTGGGGGAAGAGCAGGGGGAGCTGGAGGGGCAGAACCCTCCCCTGAAGGCTGCAGCTCCCCTTCCCAATCTCCGGAAAACCTCAAGCTCTAACTGAAGAGAAAGCAATCGGAATACTAAGCACACACCACGCCCGTGCTGCAAACTGCTTTTGTTCATCAGACAAGTCATTCAAGGAGGTACAGTTAAGGCTGTCACTGACCTGTGCTGGTAATAATACTTTGCCTTCTTGAAATCCATCCCAATTTACTGGCTGTTACTATGAAACCCAAAGAGCAAGGTACCATTATCAGGGCCCTGGGTTTTTAACTGCAATTCACACAGCTTTTACAGGGCTTCGTTCCAACCCCAACTGCGGAAGAGGGAGCCCGGTGCTGCAGCACCGCCAAGAGTTAAACCACCAGCACAGAGATACTGCAATTTTGATTGTAGCATTTGGCAGAATTTAAAGGAAGAAAAGTTGTGCTACATGTTTAGGGATTATGGGCAACAGAAAGACAACAGAAGGGGAGATAAATGTCACATGAAGTCTTCAAAGTCTTGTACGTATTCGCCATCGTATCCTCCGTAATCGGCCAGGTCATCTTTCATAGTCGCCTTCAAACCACCTCCAGGCACAACACCCTTTTTCTTCTTTTTGGCTTTATTCTGCTTAAATAGGAAAAGCACACTCACTTCAGAGACCCACAGTGATGTGTCATTACTCAGTAGAGCCCGAGGTACGGGCATTCGTGTGTCCATGCCTGGGCCAGCAATCTGGGCTCCAGTGATCCGTCCCACACCCCCACCTCCTCCCCATGCAGCTGCCCCACAGCTCCACATCCCACCTGCTTGTGCCCAGACTGGACCTAAACAGGCTGAGTAACCCAGTACCTAATGCAGCATCTGGTGTTCAATGTTGTGAGTGCTGCAGGGACTGAGCTACTGCCAAGCGCCAGAAGGGTGTAAGCCCAGGACATGGATGTACTTACTCCCTTTAACCCTGCCCAGCTCAGCAAGTCCCAGCTTAAGTCCCCAGCTTCTCTCCAAAGCACAGCTCAAAGCTCACCACCTCTGCCAGCCTCTGGCCTTTCAGCCTTAGCGCTGTCCATGAAGCTGGTGTTGCCTTAAGGTGCCTCACCAGCACCCTGGGGAGCCCAGCTGGCACTCAGAAGAAGAGTTCCCAGGGGTTTCCCCTCTTACACCCTGTCACTCCCCACACTGATCCTTTGTTTCCTAAGGAGCTCCAGTTTGATTTATAACATACCAAGGGTCACCCTGCCTGTCTATTTCTGCCTGATGCTGTTGCTCTCTAATGACTCAATCACTGAGCTCCACACCACCAGAGTCCTGGCACAGATGTTGCCACAAACCATGTTCTACCTCAGGCAAGTGTGGGTTAAGCCATCAGGTCACCTTTTAACCCTTCCCCTCCTCCCTGCCTGGGTGGTTATTGCCCCTGTGGTTTCAGGGCAGCACAGGAGCCCCAGTCACCCACTGTCCAACAGGCTGAACTTGCAGCCATTTAAGGTGCTTCCTCAGGCGGGTGTCACATGGACACTGGACCCTACGTGGGGACGGCTTCTGCCTGGGGCCATTCCAGCTCAAGGAGGGGAGCGTGGAGCTGTGAACTCCCTGAGGTTTTGCCCGTGGTCTCTAGACTCAATCTGTTCCCAACTACCCCCCAAGTGAGTGAGTGGGCTTTCCCTCAAACCAGGGGGCACAGTTACCCTCCCGCTGCCCCTCACACAAAGCCTTACCTTTTCCTGTTTCTGCTTTTCACTGCATAGTACTGTCAAAGTATTTGTGATCTTTTTCAAATCATCAATTTCCACTGCATGGGGGAGAAACAAGAAGAAACAAAGGTTCCTCAGCACAAGAGCATCTCAGCAGGCAGCTGCACAATCCAACGTACCACACACCAAGCACCAGGAATAAGCATGCAGAGCAGCACAGGCTGGGGCTTGCTGGAGATCAGCAAACACCAAGTGGGCAATTCTGGTCCCTGGAATCACAGCTACAGTCTCAGACCACCCCTGGCAAAGCAGCTTCTGTGTTGTAGAAGGTAAAACTTGTAAATTGTTAGAGGACACAGAAGCCTTACTGAGGAGCATTTGAATAGCAAAGTATGGGTACAGCGAAGTACAGTCAGACCTGTTGAAAGAAGCAGTGGATGAACAATAACTTGTTGACAATAAAGGGTCAGAGAGGGCTCCAGGCAAGCAGCAAGCGCTGCCCTGGTACAGCACGGAGCTACCACTGCCCTGGAGGACAGTGTGTGCTGTTCTGTATCAGGACAGAGCCCAGGCAACGCACTCAGGGGCACCTCAGCCTGTCAGAGCAGTGGGAAGACACAGTGTAAGTTAGTTTCCTCTGGGTAGAGATCCATGTCAGATTCCAGAGGAGTTTATTTCCCAGAATCACATGAGTTTCCTCATGAATGAGCTGCTCAGGTTACCTGGCTCAGAGAGTCGTTATTGTTATTTTAGAAATGGCTTCAAGAAAAACATGTGAGATTTAAATCAGCCAACAATTCACACTTCAAATGCCTCAGCTGACATGTGGGAAGAGTAACTCCTGCACAGGCACACAGCCTGTAACGGTGTGGGAACCTGACACTGCTGTGTGAAACACCAGTGCTTCGTTGGGTATAAATTACATCGACCAATCTCAGTTGCAGGGTGCTCCCAACAGCCCCTTTTCAGGGTGCAGTGGTGGCAGCTCTGGGAGCTGAGCTCTAGGGTGTCTCCCCCGTAACTTACATGAAATACATACGTCTCGAACTAACGCCTCCAGGAAGCTGGGGTAGTGTAGGGACTTCTCATACTGGGTGATCTTCTCCTTCAGGAGTTTGCCAAATTCCGTGAAGTCATCTTTTGAAGAGGGGTTCATGGCATCTATTCCACAAGTGTTATTTACACCTGCAAGGAAAGACACCCGTGAGACAGGGAGCGGCGGCCCCGAGCCCTCGGTGACTCCAGGGGGACAAGTGACCTCGGTCACATCCTGCTCCTCCCCTGATTTCACCACCCCAAAGCTGTCTGCTCGCCCACCCGTCCTGGCTCCTGCCCCCCACGAGCTCAGAGCCGAGCTACCGACCCGTCTGCAGAGGGATTTCTGCCCAGAGCTCAGTGCCCTGACCCATTCCTGCGCCCTGGGGCAGCGCCCCACGCGAAGCCCCCGTCCCCTCACACACAGAATTCCCATCTGGAGCTCCCAAGAGCAAAGCTGAGCTGGTTCTCTGCAGCTGCACTCAGTGCACCCCCCAGGCACTGCTCTCCTCCAGCCAGCCTGCAGAGCAGAACCTGCACTGAGTAAGCAGCTGTGCAGCTCGCTGCCATCAAGGGAAGGTGCTTTCATGTCTGAAGAAGGCTGCTGTGAATCAGAGTCTTTGCCAGCTCCATCAGAGCATAAAAACCTGAATGTTCTGCTTTCAGTCTGCTTTGCCTGCGCCAGGGAACGAGCTCATCCCCAGCTCACTGGGCTTTCCCAACACCCACAGACTGCCTGGAGGGAAGCCTGAGCTGCCCAAAGCCCCATTAAGTCCCATTAAGTCCGTGTCACAAAGCACCTCAGAACACCGAGGCAGCACTTTTCCCTTCTCCTTTTACACACTCCCCTTCCTACCCCGAGCACCAACACACTGGAGAACTCAGTCACCTTCTCCCCAGAGCTCCTGCAGCAGCTTGGTAAGGAGAAGCTCCTGCCATTCTGCAGGCAGTTCTGAGGCTCAGTGTGCCCTCAGCAGCAGGTCAGGCCTCCAGCAGTTTGACTTCAAACCCCTTTGCTCTCAGCAGCACAACTGGCGTGTGCTCCGCAGGCCAACCCGCTCCCATCCTTTCAGAGGGCACCCCAGGAACTCCTCCTGGGGATACAGCACTCCCTCCCCTGAAGCTGCAGCTCCATGGGGCCTGGCAGGGGCCCAGCACTCACCAAATGTTTCTTTTGCTAGCTCCAGGTCTGACTCCTCTTGCAATTTCTTTAGTCGTAGTTTGTCTGCTAACTGTTCTTCTGGGGTAAGCTCCTTCTGCTCCTCTGGTGCCTCTAGCTGTGTGGGAGAGGTACAAGGGCAGAGTGTTACACTCCTTACCCATGAGCAGAGGAATCACAGGGGGGGAAGGGACCCCCAGAGCCCATGGGGTCCAACCCCCTGCCAAAGCAGGGTCCCCAGGACAGGGCACACAGGTCGGTGTCCAGACAGGGCTGGAATCTCTCCAGAGAAGGAGACTCCACACCCCCTGGGCAGCCTGTCCCAGGGCTCCCTCACCCTCACAGGCTGAAGGAGGAGAGATCAAGGGATCCCCAACGTCACACATACCCTCCCTGTGCCTGTCAGCACACCTCAAGCACGTGCAAACCTGTGAACTGAACCTCCCCAGCCAGTTGTTTAAGGACCGTTCGGTTCACAGCTGGGAAGAAACCCCCCAGCTCACAGTTCCACAGCTGGTGTTCCACCAGCTCACAAAGGGAACAGCACTAACAGCAACTTCAGTGACCTGCTCACGTTACAGAGAAGTGAAGGTCAAACACCCCCCAGATGTTATCAAGTAGAATCACAGAATCCCAGCCTGGTCTGGGTTGGAAGGGACCTCAAGGATCACAGAGCTCCAACCCCCCTGCCACAGGCAGGGCCACCAACCTCCAGGCCTGGAGCTACACAAGGTTGCCCAGGGCCCCATCCAACCTGGCCTTGAACACCCCCAGGGATGATGGGGCACCCACCCCCTCTCTGGGCAGCCTGTTCCAGCCCCTCACCACTCTCTCTGCAAAGAACTTCCCCCCAATCTCTCCTCTAACCCTTCCCTCCTCCAGCTTCACTCCATCCCCCTTGTCCTGCCAGTCTCTGCCCTTTAACAAGCTGATTCCCCTCCTGTGTCTCTGCTCCCTTCAGGGACTGGCAGGCTGCAGAGAGGTCCCCCCACAGCCTTCTCTTCTCCAGGCTGAACGTGGCTTCCATCTTCACAGGTCTTGTTCCACCTCTAAAAGAGAATAATCAAACTTGCCCCAGAAGAAGACAGGAGTTACCCTCTTTTTAAGCTCCTCTTGCTTCTTCTTCTGTAGCTTTTCTTTTTCTTTTATTTTTTCTGCTATTTTCTTTTTTTCTGATACTTTTGGTTCTGTAAAAAATGGAACAACAGGGCACACCAGAGGTCAGTTGATAAACCCTCCTCAGAGAGAAAGGCCTGGAGCCCAGTTACTGGAATCTCAACATGGAGAGCTTAAGGACACACTGTCAAACACAGCCCGACCCCAGGAACTGGTTTTGGTTCTTTGGGCACATCCAATACAAACCCAGTGTCTGCTCCCAGGCTGCACACAGAGCCCCGTGTTCCTTTTCTGTCTTACCTTGTTTTACCTCTGTCTCCTTTACTTCCTCCTCTTCCTCCTCATCATCCCAGTTATCCTACAAAATAAGTTTCAATGAAGATTCTTTCAGAGATCCTTTGTTCAGGTCACAAAGCACAAGAGCTTATGGAGCACCCGTTGAACACCCAGCCTCACACACTGGGAGCAGGCAGGGAATCTGAGAGCTGAGCAGCCAGGGCCTGGCTCTGGGGAGCAGATGGGGCTGTCCCAGGAGCAGCCCCTCCATGAAACAGGCACTCCCACCCCCGGAGCTCACAGGGCCCCTCACAAAGCAGGCTCCCCAGCAGCCACACCGAGGTGCGCAGCGGGGCTGGGGCACCCCGGGGGTGGTGTGTGCAGCACCCTGCTCGGCTCAAACCATCACCGTCCCCTCCACCACAGGACCCTCCTTCCCTGTGTGACACCAGTGTGCCCCTCTCCCTGTGCTGGGACAGCGTTTGGCTCGTGTGGCTGTGCACAGAGCCGCTCACCAGGCAAACACCACCCCGACCCCCGGACAGGGAGCGCAGGGGCCCGGCCCCGGGCAGCAGCACCAGCTCTGCAGTCACACAGCCCCGTCTCTGAGCAGGAGCTCTGCTCCTTATGGAGGCAAAGCAGCTGTCAGGAGAGTCATCCCACAAACAAATCACTTAAACGCCCTCCCAACAGCCATCACGTTCTCCAGTCTGTCTCCCAACAGTCTCAGCTGCGGTGTCTGCAGCACCTCTCTGCCCCCAGCACATCCCAGAGTCACAGTGACCCCCGGGCTACCACCCTGCTCCCCTCACAGGGCCACATTTCCTACAGACAGACCTGCTGAAGTCATCCCAGGACCCTGCCAGCAGCAGTTCTGCCAGTTACAGGTTATGGGAATGGATACCCTGGTCCTGATGTCACTGCAGGTTCCAGTGACATCCATCAGCTCTGGGGTCGAGCTGAAGTTCTGTGCCGAGCACCACGTGATGCACAGACCAGAGAGCCAAGAAACCTCCCAGGGAGCCAAGAAACCTCCCAGGGAGCCAAGAAACCTCCCAGGAATCCAGTNCAGACCAGAGAGCCAAGAAACCTCCCAGGGAGCCAAGAAACCTCCCAGGGAGCCAAGAAACCTCCCAGGAATCCAGTTCTAGTTGCCCATTTCAAGTGGCAAGCTTAGGAGGTGACGTTTGACAGGGCCTGTGTCACACAGTGCATCCTTACAGGCGTGCTGGAGCCCCACGAACCCTGCACGCCAGGACTTCCACCTCACCTCAGTAATGTGTGGCTGTGGAGGCTGTTTACTCCTCTCTGAGGGTTGCTCCTGGTGTGGGGAAATAATAGGCTGGTGGAAGAACTGCAGAGCAGCCTGCTGACCCAAGCAAGGAAGGGTTCATCCACCAGCTCACTCAAGCTAATTGGCACTTGTAAGGGATTCAGCTTCCCTTCCACATTCCAAGAAGCTGACTTAGATTTGGAGCACCATTATTTTAGCTCCCATCTAATTAAGAGTTTGTTACACCCACTTCTCACATAGCTCTCTGCATTACTGCTGCACAGAGCTGGCTGCCTCACCCCCTGCCCCACGGGGCTGGAAATGAAGGGTTTCAGGGTGCAAGCTGCCCAGAGGATGGAAGGGAACTGCTGGGTGTCACTGTTGGGTGTGGGAGGTTACCAGAGGGGTAACAGGTGGGTGAGGGACACCCACCTTCCCCCCAGCAGCCTGTGTGCCCCCCAGCCCTGCCCGCACGGGGATGGCAGGTTTGGCTTGCAGGAACTCCACTCCTACGCTGGGCTAAAAGATTTTGGGGTGGGTTTTGTCTGTTTGGGGTTGTTTTAGTGGGAGGAGCACCCCAGCACCCACCTACTTCTGTGGGCTGTCATTCCAGTGACCCCTCTTGCAGGAGAAGAGGTGTGCTTCAGTGCTGCATCTCTGCCTGATGCTGAGTAACTCAGAGGACATCTCAATTCCAAATTACAGCCCCTAAAGTAGCTGAAAACTCTGGGGTTCTTCCCCAACACTCCTCTGCATGGTCTCATCTAAAACACAGCTACTGGAAACACCTGCCACTCCATGGAACCAGACCACTGATGGGAGCAGCTCTTAGGCTCTCACTGCTCCATCACACGTGCCTTCAACAGGAAAATGCACATTATTCCCCTCAAAACCAGCAGGCAGGACTGGGAAGTGCCAGGTCCTCCAGCACTGCAGCTCCCAGCTAAACCTGTACACTGCTGCTCTCCTTCAGAGAGTGCCAGGGGCAGGCACCTGGGTAACACACACATCTCCCTGCTCTGCCTTTGCTGAGCACAGAATTGCCCAAGAGTAAATAAGATGAAAATTCCTTGGCAGGAGGCCTGTCCTCTGGGAAACTTGTGTTCTGGGTAGCACTGAGAGTAGTTTTGCTGCTGCTGAAGAGCCTAATTTTAGACCTGGGGAAGTCTCAGCTTCCTAACGTAACAGCTCCTGAAAGCTCAGCACTAAAAATCTTCACAATAAACTGCAGGACCTGAACACAGAAACCAGATCCCAAAACCTGAGATACCAACTCGAGATGACCCCATGGTCAGGAGAACACCCTGTGCCTCCAGCTCAGGCCACGTCCTCTCTCTTACAGGGGTCCTTCCCCACTGCAGACCCTCGTGAGCAAGGAATCCAGAGCCAAAGCAACCACCTCCCAGGCTCAGTCCTGGGATCTTCTACAGGAAGAGCAAATCCCAGTAAAATAAACCAGCTTTTTCTTAGCTGGACTGGTCGCTCTCTCCTGATGCAGCTCTAGCACGAAAGCCATAATCCTGGGGAAGAATGAAGTGGCTGCACTCCTCCTGCAGCTGGGAAAGCTTTGGTCCTTCACTAAGCAGCCACAGAAAGGGCAGGTGTCTTCAAAAGGGTCCCACTTTGCTCCTGTTTTCCTGGACACATTCTACTGCAGTGGGAAAGTTCCCCCTTTTGGAGGGAGGAGGCAAAGCCAGCCCCCCCCAAGCAGCCCAAGACACCCCTGTACACAGCACACACCTACACCACCCAGGCACACGCTCAGCACGCTCTCTGCAGCTGGCCACGCTGCTGGCTGTGTGCAGAGGGACCTCTAGTGATTCACCTCCTGAAACAGGACGCTCCTGAGACCTGTGGGGTGCGGGTGGTACTGGGCTGAAGGAGGGGAACAGACAGCCTGCAACCTGCAAAAACGTGTCACCCTTTTTCTAAGAGAAGATGAGGGGCTATTTTCTTACTATTTATTACAAAATACCCACCCCACCCCAAGCTCCAAGGGCAACTGTGCTGGCGTGGAGCCTGCTAGGAGCCAGCACCCTCAATTACACCCCCAGGGAGCCCTGTGCTGTGCTGTGCTGTGTGCTGGGCAGCGTCGGATGTGTCACCCAGTCACCCAGTGTGACTGCCAGGCGCCGTGCTCAGCGCCTCCCCCTGGAACAGGAGGTCTTTTCCAGCTGACCTATTTCCCTTCCTTACAGCCACCACGCACGTTCCCAGGTGTCAATTTGTGGAGCAACTGGACGGGCACGGGGCAAACCAGGGGTTCTGTGGCATCGGCCACGCAGTGCCCATCCCTGCCGAGGGGCAGCCGGCACCGGGCAGGGCACAGCCAGCCCCGGGCTGCTCCCACTCGCGCTGCTGCCGAACGGTGTCAGCGCCGGCCCCACGCAGGGACGCAGCAAACCCCCTCCCGACAGGTGCCTGGAGCGGGGCCCTTCGCAGCGACTCAGCACCCCTGAGCCCCGCACGGGCCGGGCCGCCCCGCTGGGGGGGAGGGGGCAGTGACAGGACGGGCGGGAGGGGGTCCCGCCGGGCAGGGGGTCCCGCCGGGCAGGGGCTCAGGCTCGGCACCGCGCCGGGGGCCTCCGTACCGGGCTCGTCCGTGCCGGGCTCGCCGCGGCGCAGCTGAAGGGCCGCGGAACGTG
>VZTU01015709.1:7223-71145 GCA_013400835.1 Zapornia atra
GCCTATCTATGTAATATGAGATAGGGAGCCTGCTTTGGCAGGGGGGTTGGACCCGATCATCTCTCGAGGTCCCTTCCAACCCCTACGATTCTGTGATTCTTAGGAACCTCCCCTTTGTCAGCTCCAAATGCAAAGAATACAAGTTCAAGAAGGGTAAAAAGAGGTTGGAAGAGAATCAGTCAAATCTGTACTCAACTTCATGCAAAACTGACTTAATATGTTTGTTTCCCCTAGCCCTGTAGTTATGATTATTTTTGTTGTTATAAAATGAGAGGAGTAAGGAATTTTAAACCATGTCTTGAGAGGGGGAGAAAAAAAAAATAAAAGTAGAGAATCCAGCCCTGAGCATAAAATTTAACTGAATCTTATTTGGAAGCTGCAATGACTAAATAAAGAGCTATATAAATGCCATGTCAGATACAAGAGACCATAGTAAACCTACAGCAACTACTTTTTATATAAAGCAGTGGATATGGAATGAAAACAGGAATTGCCTTATTTTACAGGCAGATCTAAATGCAGATAATCACTACCAACAGCGAAACCTGGAGCTAACAAATAAACGCCCTGGTCTAGAAAAGCACCAAGCACATATTTATTTCCTAAAGGCAAGGAGTTATATTTTAAAATACCAGTCACTAAGCCAAAACGTAGAGAAAGCTCAGAACCCATGCATGCAGAGGATGATTTAATATTCAGATCTTAATGCTTTCTCTTTCTATTACCAGTAGCTACAGCCCTGAAAGCAGTTAGTGAGTGTTTCTGCTCTTATTATGAAATATATGCAGCCTAGAAAAATTAGCGTTCTTTGAGACACCACAAAGTAAAATAAATTATCCAGATTTCCTCAGAATAATAAAATAAAAAACCCAAACAACTTTGCACAACTTCAAACAATGATCTATATCACCTCTATGACTCCGCTCTTCATGTTAGCTCCCTACCTTGAATACAAATCAAGAGTATCACTCCAATTTTAATCAGGAAATTAATTAGTAAGAAATGAGAAAGTGAATGAAAACAGAAAAAACTACCATACTGTGGCATTAGACTTTTAAAACCTGACAATTGCACTTTACAATTTCATTTCCATGGTAATACAAAATATCCACTTCATTGATTGAATCATTCAGCAGAAACAGATTTAATTCCTTAGCAAAATAAGTCTAGTGCAGTGATGTATAAGATGTTTGATAAAGGTGCTTTAGCTTTTATCTTCAGGCAGTTTTGTTTTGTTTTGGGTTTTTGGGTTTTTTTGTTTAATGAAAACATCAGGAATGACTTTGGAATACAAAGGCAAGACACTGATTTCCATATTCACATTGATCAGCTTGAAACCTATAGAGATTGAATTTTCAAATTTCATACCAGAAAACAAGCTGGAGCTCATTTAGAACATCACTTCAGAATCTGTGTGTCATACATTTGTGCCAATTTAAATGGCCACATTCCTAGTCCCCCTCACCAAAAGAAAAAAAAAGGGAATTTTTGGAGCAGAAAGATTTTTAACAACCTGCTGCAAGTTAACTGCTTAGTTGTAGTTTTTCTTATGCTCATTTTGCAGTCTCTTTTGTCAATGAACTTAGATTTTAAATGATGTCTAGATTTTCATAAGGAAATTCAATGACTTACAAGATACATAGAACACATTTACCCCGACCTTTTCATGGGCCATAAGATCCTCCTCTTCCCCATGAGAAAGAAGGGTGCTATGACTACTGGGTTCCATGATGCAGATTTTTCAATACATGACTTTGGTCATGGTTCACCACCAGCATTATGTTTATTGCTATAATTGGGAATGTAATTTAGTCTTTAGCTTACTTTTTGACTTCTTGAGAATAAATTAAATTATCCTTCCATTCAAAGGGACAGTTCATGGCTCTTGGCCCTCAGTAGGTATAAAGCTTAGACAAGAAGCCAATGTCTTTTTGCCTTTTCTTTGCATAAACATTATTTTCAGTCCATTTATGACTAGCTGTGAGACTGGATTTTGTTTGGAGAATAATTTATGGAAATGTTTTCCCTACTGTAAATATTTGTTTAACTACAAATAAACTGGATGGTATATCACAAAAATGTTTAAGAGTAGAGCTGATATCACAGGGATTACACATTCTGCCAGAAAGATAAATAGGAATTTTTTTTTCCAACTGAAACATACTTTGCCATTATTCATTTAATCAAGTTAAACAAAGAGCAACTGGAAATTTTAAACAGTAAGAAAATTTGATCATCACAGATTATTTGAAACTAAAATGAAGCTAGCTTGATGTTCATTGACGTGGCAATGTTCTTCACCACTGTGAAAAAGCCAAAAACCTTACCATCTTGTTTATGGTATATAATGTGCCACGTGGTGCGCAAAACAGAAGAGCTTTTTCTCTTCTACTAGACAAACATGACAGCATTTAGGCTCTGGCAAAGCCAAAGCAACTTAGTCAATTAGTTTCCGTAGGCTGCATTCACATCCGAGCTGGGAACACTGCCACTGATTGGTTACATTCAGCAAAACAGAGTTATGAAGCTTTTATTTTAATTAGTAAAGTTTCATAACAAGAATCATTTAGTCATTTGTCTGGATTGATTGCTTTATTTTAGTTTGTTTGGTTTTTTTTTTCTTTTTTACAAGTTAGCTCTTCTCATTCTTCATTAATGAAGAAATAAATAAAATTAATACCATAGGTACTGAATGACACAGCTGAAAACCAGATTTGTGATAACATCGTTACTGGCTCCAATGAATTACATGGATATGATTTATCTATTGCTGCCATTTCTTCCAGTGTTCCTATGTCTGTTTTCCTGAAGAAAAATACACTTGTTACTTGAAATAAAGGTATGATTTTTCCTTGTTGCTTTGCTCTTTAAAGTATTTTTTACCAAATAGCAGTGTCAAGTTGAAGTTTATGTAATTTTCAAAAAAGATAAAAAGTGGCAACCTTATTCCAAACCCAACCAAAATGTCCCACAAAAGTAAATCTAAAGCAGCCTCTTTAAAATGAATAGGCAGGGTTCATTGTCTCTAAACACGTTTGGTTGTTTAACCATTTTTTATAAATTTTTACTATATTTCCAGCTTCCTGCTCACATTTCAGGTCTCTGATTAAGATTGGTATGATAACTATTGGGAACAATGTCAAATACAGGAATTACTCTTCCTGATACAGTTTGCTGGAATAGGGGTTTTTAGGGCAATTTCACCCTAAGAGATCATAAACTTTTAATTAGCTATCTTCATCATCCTCTAGTTTTTTTCATAAATTTATTTCCCAGAACTCCATTCCCTTCCTCAAATGTTTAACTTCTACTGGAGCATGACCAAATTAAAAGCCTCTAAAGAGTGTACGTGGTTGGCTGTATTCAGCTGCCCAAACGATGTACAATGCCTAGGACTTGTTTTGGTTATTTGGTATTCTATAATTTTTCCAGATATCATCTTTAAATGTAAATAACTATTAAATATCAATTTTACTATTGTTTCAAACCAGAGAGACCAACATTTTATGAAATGTAGACACAGGCAGTAATGATTGTACTTGCCTATTTAAAATTACATTTTGGGATTAGCATGAGCTACTTATTGACATAATGCTAGCCCAGTTAATTTGGCATTATTTATTCTTCTGTTTATTTAAATTGTGTTACAATGAGTGCTAAAAATCCCTTATGCATATGCTTTATCTTATTCTAATACTATTTCTCAATCAATTAACCAAACAAATTGAATGAGACTATCCAATTAAGTTAAATTTCAGACTACTGTCCATCAAAAAGTCATGCTAATTGTCTATATCACTCTTAACTGTGTTCAAAGACCTAGATAGCTCACGAGTTCCACAGCCACACTAGCTGATCATCTCATTTATCCTTGCAAAAAACTAAGGTAATATCAGTCTTCCTCCAGAACTCTGGATACCTGTTATCTACATTTGCTAATATGGAAATAACATTAGAAGCTACAATTCAGTATCACAAATCAACCATTCACCTGCCTTGAATGAACTTCTTTACTGCCATATACTAAGGATCATAATTCTATATCATATGCTTCCCCCACAACAGATCAGAACTGCTTGTATTCTGTAAATTGTCTCCTATTCTACTATCAACAGTTTTATCATGTTTGACAGCAAAACAGTAATTAGGATTTGTTTCAAATATACTTAGAATCTACACTTTACAGTTTAACTGTGTTCAGCCTACATTCTTCACAGTACGATCATGCTTATTTACTTGTTATGGAGAATTGATAGAGGAATGAGAAAGTGAACAGATTTATATGAAGAGTGAGATGTCCATTTACAGTAAAGTTAAAAAAATCAGGTGTGTGCTAGGTAGATGTGAGTGAATGAACAAGGAATTATCAATATGACATGGAAAACCAGAAAAACTGAGTACCATTGCTGGCTGGACACGATCCACATGGACTATGGCTAGTAAGCTCAGAGGTTTTCAAAATATTGATGAGACTCCCAGAAGTCTAACAGTATTAAAATGCACGCTGGTTTGGCTGATTGGTTTTTAAAGCAGCCTTATTCTATTCATTTACTTAAAAAGTAAATGCAAAGAAAACTATGATATTGCAACTAAAGATGTTTTCAAACTGACATATTGAATTTTTCAGTTATAGTTTAAAGTTACCCTGGGTCTTCTTTCCATAGTTTCCAAATGCAGTGAAATCCATTACACATACCACACTCCTTCTAGTATAGCTAACACTGGGGAAGAACAGGGAAGAATTAGAGCATACTACACTCACCTAAGGACAAACATCCTCATCCTCCTGATAATCACTGGAGGCAGACCAGCACCACCAGAGTGCTTCAGTTACCAGACCATCCCAATAGCCACTGAAAGCACCTACCATTCTCTACCAATTTAGCAAGTGCTCCTAATTTAGGTGACCCTATTAGATGCCAAAATTTTGGTGGTTACTGACATAACTCATTTCTAGCCCTGGGCTAAAAGAATGACAGCTCTGTTAAGCACTTTCGTAGATTTGCAATACTATTTTCTTTAAATTACACTCTTAACAGCAAATCAGGACCACAAACAGCTCTCCCTTGAGACAGATTCTCCTGAAATACATTTGCCACATTCATCATATACAACGTGTAAGGACAGATATTAAATTGAAGTTCAGCTTCTAGTAATTACTATATCAGAGAGTAAAACCAATTCTTGTCATTTTCTGACCACAACTCACAAGTTCACCAGTTTGCAAACCATTTTGTTTTAGAGAAATAAAAAGCAGACACCCAAAGAGACTTTTTTTCCCAACACACAGTCACAGATCTATGAAGGATCTTTGGCCACACAACAGTTTGTATTAGATTAATCATTCTGGGCCCAGAATCCAGTCACTCCAAAGGCTCTGTGTCTGTATTGTCATATGTAAAATTCCGCTAAATCTGTGAAAATGGAAGACATCCAGGACTGGCATCAGAAAATCCTCTGCCATGATCTGCCTTCCAAGCAGGAAACAGATTTGGATGCATTCAGAAAGGAAATTGCACTCTGAAATAATTAAACCTACCCCTCCCTCTCCCAGCAGGTTGAGGACAGAACATAGCTATGACACAAAACCATATTTTATAGGGTTTATTTCATGTCAGACTTTAAGAAGAAAAATGCTGCAATTTGACAACAACTACTGTTTTCAGGTGATTAGCCTCAAAGCATAAAATAACTCTCCTGCCCCCACCCCTCACGAGTTACACTGTGCTCAGTCTGTCCTGCCCATGTCTGACATGGCACTTTATGACTCAGTTGTGGAACAAAGACCAGCGGATGCCAATTCAGGCAGGCTGAACACTACACTATATCTCCTGATTTATAGGCACAGCCTGTTGAACTGAAAGGGACCTATTTCTCAGCATATGCTCCATCCAACCACGTCACACTGCACATAATTTTGTATAAACCTGAAGCTATAAAGACATTCCAAAAAGAGGGAAAGGCAATACAAAAAAACAGTTCTATTAGCTCTCCACCTTCTCTTTTTCTACCACAGCTTTAATGAGTTCCCTAGCAACCTGCCCAGGCTCAAAGCAAGTAGGACAGGGAGACAGGCACCTGGAAAGGGCACTAGGTGTGATGTTTCCAGGAGACAGAATAACAACAGAAATGCTGCAAGGAGAGCTAACAGTTCTCTTCATAATCAGCTTGGTATGAGAAAGATGAGTTTTCTCAAATATCTCTCCTGTGATGAGTTAACTGTTACAGAATTTTACAATTTCTTTCTATTCCCATATCGCTCTCATCCTTCCTCCATCTACGTATCTAGAGCATCCTTATTTGCATCATTTTGTCCTTATTTATATTCCTGTAATTTGCAAAAACATTTTTACTATGAACAACTGCTAAATTCAAAGTTCCAATTTTGCAGCACTGAGGAGTGAAAGAGTATTTTCTTAGATTTTTCAAAAAGTAGTATAAAGCATTCAAAATTACCACCTCAGCCATTTCCAAGATGATTCATATCCAGGACAGAAACAGCTGTTCTTTATGAGCACACAAAAGCAATGCTGTAAACACAAACACGGAGAACCCCACCTCATTTTGACTTGGGGAAATCACGAAGTCCAACATTGGTGCTTTCATAAAGTGTACTACAGTACCTCACTGCAGGTAGGATAAAGCATCTATTCATTCCTGTCAGTGCAAGTAGCCCTTACATTAAGATGTACATTAAAATGCCCAAAACCTCTTGGTTTAATGCAAAAGCTTCAAAAACTTAAGTCTAAAAAAACCCAAACCCACCTAAAACAAAATTATAAGAATGCTTACCGCAGCCCCTCTGCACATGTATAAGAGGATCTTAAGACATAAATAAGCTCCTATCATCAACCTTACAAAAATAGTCAGCTCCTCACAAACCCCAACAGTAGCTGGAAAACCTACCATACAAGCACATACCCAATAGTCCAGCTCTCTGAGCGAGCAACCATCCTTTCTTTCATGCCTTCTTTTCACATTGATACCATAGCATCCACTGATGACAAGGGCTACCAATGCTCTGGTATATGGAGACATCCAGCAGGAAAATGAGCCCTGTCCAAGACACACTAAGCTACTTCAAAATGAAAAAAATGTCACCAGACCAGCAGAAACTTTTGTCTGGATTAAAATACTTCCACTGAACACTGCTATTGTGAGGTATAGTGAGAGCAGGGGTTGATTTCAGAGACCTACCTTTGCCTAAACACAATCACATCCCCCCCGCCCCCCACCCATAGGATGCTCCTTTACTGTGCTAGTCTGTAGCAACAGCATGAGCCAAGAGAACTGGTTCAAGCAAGAGTAGAAGGTCAGTCAGGTCCAGTCTCCACCAGAAGCACAGACCAAAGCTGCTCTGAGCTGTATCACTGCCCTGATCAGGTTAGGCGAAGTCATCCCAGCCGAGAGCAAGACATGGCCAAAGGAGGTCATTGCTTTCCTCATGTACATGCCTAGGAATAACAAGCTTCTATGTAATTTCCCAAACAATGCCACACTTTGTTGCTGAAATGACCGCATTACCTGCAGCCTTACTGCATTGCTTGGAGTGGCACTGGAATTTCTAGCAACCCACAGAAACCTATGGCACATAAAAAGCAGAGGTATAGCATAAAGGGTCCTGCTTTTATTAGAAACTAGATATTCTGAAGGACACCAGCAACCTACTCTAAATATGTTTTGAAATCATGAAGTATTTTTTAAGGAAACAAAGTATCCTGTCAGCAAAGTACCTCTCTCTATGCTCCTACTAGAACTCATTAGCAGTCATCCTGCCTTAACACATTACCACAGGAGCACAAGGCAGCGCCCAGTGCTGAGAATAACACATTTCTCAACACACATAAGTGCCCAATGTATCTAGCTCTCAACTTAAAAGAGACATCATGTAGTTTCTCCTCTTCAGAGTTTAAGACACTTTCTAGCTGACCCATCTTTTTCAGGCCATAAAAATGCTTCTCCCTCCTAGCACTCCAACAGACATCATAAAGCATAAAGAAGTAGAGGAAATAGGAATGCAAGAAATATATCTCCTCTTCTGAGCAGCACCAAGTCAGGTGTCCAAGACTGTGCCTCACTGGTAGTAAAGCAATGCAATAACCAGGCAGAAAATCAGTATAAGCTTTACTGACCGTGATGAAATACCAGTGCCATAAAAAGTGGAAAGCTTGTGTTTAGAGGAACCTTACCCTGTTCCCTCATTCTTATAAAGAGGATAAAAGAATTGCCTATTTAGAACTACCAAAACCATCTGTGTAGCTGGCTTACACTGCAAAAAATTACACCAAAAAAAATTAGCAGTAGACTGAAGATCAATAAGGGCATGGGCATGTCTAATGACTGAATAAATAATGCTGTAAAAACTTGGAGGAAAGTTTGGAATAGGACTTAGAAATTCTCTTTTAATGATTATGTATCTGTAAGATTATGATATGAAACACAGAGGCAAGTTTTTACAAAAATTAAATGCCCAAAATAGGGGATTTTTTTAGACACAGAAAATACAATCTGTTTAATGAATCCAGATCACAGCCATTTAAAAAACAATTATAAGTCATTTTAGAAGACTAGTGCAAGGGAAAATTCAAGTTAAAGAGTGTGGCATTTCAACCAGCTTACTTACAATTAATGAAAACAACATAGCCAGTAAAAGCCAACTCCTAAGAGTTAAAAAAAGTATGATGGGTATCTGTGCATTAGGCAGCATTACACCAGGTTGGATGGGGCCCTGGGCAACCTTGTGTAGATCCAAGTCTGGACATTGGTGGCCCTGCCTGTGGCAAGGGGATTGGAACTCTATGAACCTTGGGGTCCCTTACAACCCAGACCATTCTAAGATTAGAAACATTTGACCAAGAATACAAGTGGTTCCACCTCTGGATTTTTAAAAGCTGCTTTCTAGTTGCTCAGAAGAGAGGAATCTAGCTCGCTAAAAGTTAGCCAACAAGGGCAACACATAAAACGTACTACTACTCATCTTTAGCCCTACTACTCATGTAAATACCTCATCTCCAAAACTTCCAAAACTGCCTCAGTACCTTGCTCAGGGCAGAGGCTCCTGGATTTCCAAGCTCAGTCATCAGTGCAGTTCTGCTCTTTACTGTGATCAATCTTGAAACCTCCAAGCAGTTCTGTCCCCACCCAGCTGTGGCCCAATGACATATACATATGAGGTTTTCCATAGCTAAGTATTTTCTTCAGGGCTACCAGCTCAGGAAGTCAGCATGTTCACAGGATAAGGATATACACAGGACTGGAGTAAAGGGGGGCAGAGGGACAAGCACAAAAAAAAAAAAAAGGTAAAAAAAATAAAAAGGTAAAAAAAAAAAAAGGAAAAAAAAAAGCCATCTTCCACTCCTGCAGGAATTCCTGCCCTGAAAGCAACCCAGTGACTTAAGGAGATAAAAAGCAGGATCACAAGAATAGCCAAATAAAAAAAGCTGGCAACTGCCACTTTGTTCTCAAAGATGGGTCTATACCACATGAGAACTACAACTCAGCTTTCTAAGTTTCACTGCTGATTGAGACCAGAGCTATCCCCTCCACCCCCCATCCCTGCCCAGATTCAGAAAAGATGCAGAGGAGAACATTTTACTCTGCGGCAAGTGTCAAGCTTCCTTCCCCTGGCACACTGAATTACTGTTTTTTAAAGTGTCAGTTGATTCAGAGGGGTTTTTGAATGCTGTGAGGAAAAAAATGCACCAACTAAATTATTAAATATGTTGAAACTGTTTCTTGCCATGTCAAGGCTAATGAAGAGATTCTCTGTAAAACCCTTGTGTAGATTTAAAGATGAGAAAAGAGCACAGAGCATTCTGACATGACCAGTTTTCAAAATAGAATTAAAAAAAATCATATTTGGAAAAGGAAATATAGTTTAATAAAATTATTAGCATCAGATTCACATAGAAGCTTTCCCTTCAACAGTTAAACTTGTGTTAGTAATCACAGAGTAAACTGCAATTGTAATTAATATTTCATGCAGTAGTCAATGATGTAGCCAAATATTAGCTGCCAGACTCTCAGAAAACATGTTTTTTCTGCCAAGCTTTCATTTTATTTTACAAAACTATGAATAAATACTGTAGAAGGATATACAGAATGGTTGGGTTGGGTTTTTTTTTAATAGACCTAAGTATAATCAGACTTCTTTAAATAGTATAGGTGGTATTTAAGAAAAAAATATGCTGTTTTGAACAGAAAAGTCATGCCATGTTTGAAGAATTACTCTTGCTTTTTCTATTGAACTTTGTTGTATAATTGTTTTTTAAAAATAGATCAAATCTCAATGTTTTCTGCCAGTTATTTTTTGTCATAACAGTCTATTAATTACATGAATGTACATGTATATTTAAAAGGCTTAAAATGATAGAAGCACTAGTCTATGATCAGAAAATTATATAAAGGGAAGCTATGAGAACATTTCATTCTTATTCTCTGCTGAGAGACAGCTAGATGCAGAAGACCAGGAAGAACACAATAAGCAGACTCACCTACGATTATATAAAGACTAGGTTATTAGACTGTCACAAATATGATCGCAAGAAGGGCACTGAAGAGAGCCAAAAACTGATTTAGTCTGCTAGAAGATAAGTCACAGGTGCAATACTGTTGTTCAGACTTTGGTTAGCATATAATAATTTTTCATTTTTCATTTGCAGATATTTGCTTGTTGGTATTACAGCTGCAACTATAATAAAACAGAGCAGCTGAGAGCTATTACCCTCTGTATCCATCTTCATTTTGTCATGAGGGCTCATAGATTCACACAATCTACAGTTAAAGGCACTGTTAGAACACTTCAATGAAACGAAATCTCTTCTTTATATCAGAAGCAATTAATTTCTCTTGCATACATCTTTGTACTGAGCCCTATACATTGACTTGCCCAAAGGGAGGATAGGACATGGATGAAGCAGCCTTCCCTGGGATGAAATAGTATACAGTGGAATGAACTCTCCTCACCAGCTCCTCCATAAAAATGCAGCAATGCATAGCTTCTAATAAGAAACAATGAATAAGCATTATCACAGCCTTAATAATGAACCAGAGGGAAGCTGTCCAAAATGCCCTAAAAAACTGCATGGTAATAGCTACAGAAGCAGCACGGTGCCTAAAGAGTTAAACAATTATTATTCTTTACATTTTTCCTGTTATATAACCTTCATTCATCATCAATGATGATTAACATCAATGTTAAACACCAAATCTTTGATTCAATTTATAGTTCTGGGAAAACTAGGATGAGGAAGATCATTCTAGTCCCATGGGCTCAGGACCAGCCTCCAGCCCCCAGTACTGACATGGAAAGATCACTGGTCTTTCGAGGGAGAACACACACAAAACGGACTTAAATTGGGACCAACAAAAGTAAGGCCTGATCCTTTTCCTCTTAACTACTAGTAGCCTCCAAACAGCCTGGTGAAGCATCTCTGCAACTTAGTTTCTGTGACACCAAGACATTAAGCTCGCTTTCAAAGCACAGGCTCAATGCCAACAGCCCACCAGCTGCTTCATCACCTCTGTTTCAGTTTAAGGAAGAATCGCCAAGGAGACATTTAATAACTGAGCCTATTGGGTTGGATTTGACACATTTTCAGATTCAGTGTAGTCTGCAATGCCCAATACAGAGCAACAGAGCTTGGATTGGGGTGGAGCATAAACTGTCAAGGCAGGCTTGACCCATCAGCCACCACGCGAGGCTGATGGAATCCTCCCGTCCCAACAGGGAGCTGCAGCCAGCTGTTTGCAGCTGTCTCTTCAGAGTTGAGCTAATTTCACAAACTGTAAAGGATCATGACAACTATGATTTAGTCTCTCAAAAACTATGAAAGGAACAACCTAGCCAAAGCACTCAAAAGAATAAGTTGAAAACAGACTCCTTGTAATTTACTGTAAAGCATACACTTTAGAGAAGAATCTTGGTCTTCATGCAAGTTGGAAACATGACAAGTTAATTTCATTTATAATTTAATAACTGAAGAAAATGGTCTGTACTCTAATGTAGCTATATTAAGTGGGTAGATTCATATTCTAACAGAGGCATTTAGAGCATAGTTACTTCAGAGACATTAAAAAAATATGAGGGAAGTTGCTGTCTCTGCATAAATACAGTTTTCTTATGGACTATCTTTTATAGCATCACAAAATTTTCCACTAGAATTCCTGAATATCACACTAGAATGCCAAGAGAACCAATTGCTATAAGTCCTAATTGTTAACTTTATCATTAACAAGAATAGAACAAAACTCTCTAATAATATTGATCCGATGATTGCAGGCAACTGATAAAACATGACAAGCTAATGTATTTGCATAAATGGAGTACCCTTAAGGACATTAAAATATATACTGCGAGAACACATTAATATAACATCTTTCACTGGGGCCTTAAAAAAAAAGTGCTAACAAATAGAGTATTCCTGAGCTATTGCTTCATCTGCAGCACTGACTGCTTAGCATGAGTCACTTGCACAGTTACCTGGTGCACCCCCTCACTACACCACAGCTGGGGGGAGCTCTGGAAAGTGCAAGAAAAGACAAGTTAGGCCCTGGGAAGGGGAAGAAAGCAGACGGGGACCTCACTGTACACAGATTCTGGATGGCAGCAAATACTACATACACAGCAGATACTGCTAGACACAAAAACAGGTACACACACTTACAAAACCTTACCTCTTCTTCACTGATTTCAAGAGAAGGAAACTTCTGTTTTAAACAGTTTTGCTGAAGCTCCTATTTATAGAATGGTTTGGATTGGAAGGGACCTTAAACATCTCCTAGTCCCAACCTCCTGACATCAGCAGGGACACTCTCGACTAGCCCAGGTTGCCTAAAGCCCCATCCAACGTGGCCTTGGACATTGCCAGGGAGGGGGCAGCCACACCTTCTCCTGGCACCCTGTGCCAGTGCCTCACCACCCTCACAGGGAAGAATTTCTTCCTTAGATCTAATCTAAATCTGCCCTTCTTCTGCTTAAGGCCATCACCCCTTGTCCTATCATTCCCCACCCCCTCAAATAATCCCTCTCCAGCTTTCTTGTAGGACCTTTTAGGTACTTGAAGGCTGAAATAAGATCTTTGCCAACACCCCCAAGTCATTCTCTGTTCGGACTTTCTTTTTGTAAATAAAGAACATTTCCACCACTTATTTCTTTAACAATCCAGAGACACTAAGATGTTTTAGCTAGAAGCTCATATTGATTAAGTAATATTTGTAGAAAGATGTCAGGTTTTAGCCTCATAAAGAGTCTCAGAGCATGCTTTGCCCAGCCTATATACATATACACACACTAAGGAAAGAAGTATTTGCTGGAGATCAACAAGACTCCAGTCTTGGGTATTTAACAACCAAATGGGAGAACACACATTGTACTGGCAAAGAGAAATCCTTAAATACACATTCTTCAAGTACAATCCATCCTTGGAGATGACCAATAGTAGAGCAGACAAAACACAGCATTGCATGTGGTTACCTAATTCAATTAGTAATTAGAGAAAGCTAAGAACATCTACCACTCAGGAAAGCTTTAGAAGTGTTCAAAGCACCAACCCTGTAATTGCTGCTTAAATGTTGTAACTTCCTACTCCCCCCCTACGCCTTCCCTCCCCTTCAGCTGAGGAACAAACACACAAGTCCTAGAAACAGATTGCACTGGAATATCTGACATCCTTATAATTCATAAATGCTTGCTAAATAACACGCAAGCAGAGATATCTTAATAATAAATGCACCAGCTGTTTGCTATCTTAGGACCTAATAGAGAAACAGTGAGAAATTATGTTATCATTATGCTACAAAATGAATAAGACTCAAAAAAAAATGGCACAATTTATGAAACAGCTTACAAAACAAAACAATGTATTGCAGAGCTTTTCATAAAAATCTGGGGAGGTAGAAATCCACAGAGCGCCCTCAAATAATCAGTCTAGCAAGAAATCAAAGTCTGCTTTTAAGTATGTGTTTCTAACATCCTGAATGCAGGAGCTGCTGGATTTTATACATATATACACACATATATTCAGGATCAGATTAAATCCCCATAGATATGAATTTCGCAATGCGATGAGAGAACACAACCATCATGCTCAACTAGCATGTTCAGTGCTGCCAGCTCTCAAAAATAGTGTAGTGCATAGGTGTAGAAAGAGGCCTAAAAGAAATAACTAGCTTCATCTTCCATTCACAATGGAAACCATGCCTGAAAGTTTGTTTCACTTTCCTTTTCTCAAGTTACTGAGATCAATGACAGCAGCTGGCAAAGGCAGAGTAAGATATTCTTACAAACTCGTGGCTCCTTTCAGATGCTAGAGGAAAAAAGTCAGCTACAGTTTCCAAACAGTTAATATTCTCATATATCTTACAGAAGGATGAAGTCCAAGTTATCAAAGTGATGTCATTAGAATGGTAGACCTAAATTAGACTTGCATGGCACAATCCAAGCTATTTACTCATGCACATATACCATATTTTAGCACAATATACAATTACAGGTCTTTAAAGTACTGTGGAAAATGGTTTCTGACATCTCAGAATCTTCTTGCCTGTTTGAAATGTAAAAGATCTGTATAAATTGCAATAAATATATTAAGATCCAGATTCTTAATGAAAGAGTATCATCTTCTCAGGTTTGTCCACCTCACATACCAGCAGTCTGGAGCTTATAGACTTTCTAAACCCAATAAGGTTGATCTATCATGATTAGAGTTCAGTTTAAAGTATGGAGTATGTTTTCTTTCTTTTGTCAGTATTTGGGAGGGAATTTAGTGTGCCTGTGTGAAGGGGCCACTTGCTTGTGTGACTGTAAGTACACTGTAGCTTTTAAAATAGGAAGGAAGGGATTTTTATAAGTCATCACAACAGATTAAGCGTTACCCTTGAGAGGTTCTTCCCTCCCATTTCTTTGCATAAGAGTAAAGAAATGCACATGAAAGGCATTTTAAACAGTCTGAAAACAATGGCATTTTCCTCCTATAAAAAGATACCTACAACATAGAGAAATCCACTTACAGCCACACTAACAGCAGCCAACATCTCTGGTGATTCAGAAGTGTCAAGAGAAATGCTATTTTCTACGTAAAAGTTGCAAGAGCAAGTTCCAAACAGTTGTGCAATATTGAAATGGCATTTAGATAGCCATGGGATCAATAAACAAACACTGAAGGAAAAAACCCCTAAGATTTAACCTCACTTTGATATCACACAGTTCATATGAAAACGCTGTTTAGACTAGAATTTTAATAACCTGTCTCTAGGTAAAGACAATGCTGTGCAGGCTTCTGTGGGACTCTGTGAATGATGTTCAGTGGAAGAAAAGAAAAACAGTAAATCCAAAGGGTCTTAAAGGCCATGAGCCTTGAAACAGGAGATATCACCTATTTTATGTTCCCTCCTTCAAAGGGAGAACAGGCAAACAGAGAATGACATATGTTGCAAGTCAAATTCACTACATGAAATTACAATCTCATTTACATAAAAACATCATTACAAGGTTTTAATTAGCGCTAATGTTTGTTAGACCCACAGAGAAATTCAAAATGTGGTAGAAAGTGAGAAAATGCAAGTAGAGAAATTTTAATATGTGCTGCAATATGTCCTGTGCTCATTTGACAGGTATAGTTTTTTTACTATATTCCATACCATGATCAGAAATGTTCTGCGCTACATTTTTTTGTAAAGGGTAATCAAGTCTTAGTACCATTATTACAGTAATCTGTACCCTGTAAGAGTCTTTATTAAATTCCCACTGGCAAACATTTAAGGCCACTACATTTTGTTTACACAGTACTAGATAAAACACTACTGGGGTGAACCTGAAAGATTTAAGACTCCATTCCCCTTGCCCCAAAGCAGCTCAAGTTTAAATTATCTGAAGAGCTGTAAAAAAGTCATCACCGAGTTGCTGAAAAAGACTCAGGCTTGAAGTGAGCAAATCTACAGCAGTATGTGAGTGTATTCTCCACTTGGGCAGTGAGGTTTCAAGGGGACTTTTGAGTCTCAGCTGCAGCTGTTCTTTGGGAAAGACAGTGTTGTACAAGACAGCTTATAGAATCTTAAAATATTAAGGCTGGAAAAGACCTCCAAGATCATCTAAGTCTAACCGTTCCCTTACTACCTATATTACTTACTAATGGTTGAGGCAATCTAACAGAATTCACTGATGCTCTTCCTCCCAACCACATTGGAGTCAATCCTTTTGCCAAGACAATTTAATTCTTTAAACAGCAATTTTCTTTCAGGGGAAAGTTTTCTGTCAGTCGAGTCATTTTAATCAGGTCTGGGCAGGCAGGGGAAAACTACACCCCTAGGATTTGGTCTACTCAGTCTTTCAAGACCAAAAAAAAAAAATATTATGCCAAACCTAGTATTTAAATTACTACACACTGTTGATGGAGGAATCTTAATATTACTGCTGACTTGAAAAGTTTTTTTAAGAGATTGGTGAAGGGCTTGCATACAAGAACAGTATGTGTGACATAACTTAGAGGTTTTGATTTTACAAGGACTTGGTCTGCCTTAAAATACTAATGACCTCCAGGTATCATTACCCACAATTGTCTTGGAGAACAAATGTAGGTCCTTAAGGTTTCATGCTGTTGTACAGCAAGTTCAGAAACAAGAAAAAGGGTTTGTAAATTCTGGAAACTAGGAATAGCTTACCTTTCCTCTCTTCTTTCCAGTTTAAGGCTGTAAGGACACTGATTCATGTCATTTACATCCTCCCCTTGCTCAACAACACAGAAAGGAGAAATAAACCCACCCAGACAGACATTAGATTTTCATTATCTTCCCTCAACAGTAGTTTTACAGTGTTATAACCCTGATGACTTGTATTCTGTTCCCTTAGAATTTAGTAGAATTACATAATTGTAAAACCCTGTCACTAGCAGTTCATGTTTTAAGAGTGCTTGAGAAGCATATATTTCATCAATCCTCTTTACTCCCTCCTTGTAGTAAAAAAACCCAAAATAATATACCAATACTAAAGGGGCTACAGGAAAGCTGGAGAGGGACTGGTTACAAGTGGGTGGAGTGATAGGACAAGGGGTGATGGCATTAAGCAAAAGGGGGCCAGATTTAGATTAGATCTAAGGAAGAAATTCTTCCCTGTGAGGGTGCTGAGGCCCTAGCACAGGTTGCCAAGAGAATCTGCGTCTGCTCCCTCCCTGGCAATGTCCAAGGCCATGTTGGATGGAGCTTTGGGCAACATGGACTAGTGGAGGGTGTCCCTGCTGATGTCAGGGGGTTGGGACTAGATCTTTAAGGTCCCTTCCAACCCAAACCATCCTATGATATGACACTATGATAAAACCAACAAACATCCATCCAAACAACACAAAAAGCCCAAAACAAACCCACCACCACACTCCTCACTCTGGGGCACACTTAAGAGCAAGGAGAGATAGAAAGTGGGAGACCCAATTTATTTAGTGGACACCGGGGCAATGAGGTGGTGGAGAGAGAACAGAGTCCGTACAGAGAGATCTACATCAGAGCTAGAAAATTCAGCTTCTTTCAGATCCATCTTAAAGATTACCTGAATCCTAGGGACCAGCTGCTACAGACGGATCACTGCTTCTAAATCTCATCAGTCAGGGTATATATACACACTTTCTTGGCTATGTATCATTTTACTTAAAATTATTCCCAGCCCCATCATACCCGCCTTTCTTTAATACACACTTTTATACAAACCCATACAGCTCAAAGGCACTGCAGATGTATTTCTTTCCTGGACCAACTGAGGGTCAAAGCTGAAGAGTAACTGGAAAAAATCTTAGTTTGCCAGCCCAGAAGAGAAACCTGGATCTTGTAACCATTTTGACCCTCTGTTTTATGATGTGTTATCCACTGTAAGTACACAACATGCTCAAGAATTTTAAAAAATAACCAAAAAAAGAAACCACCTTCTGTATTTCAAGGCAAAAGCATGGTTCCAACCCAACTGCTTGAATAGGTTGAGTCTTTTTACAAACAACTTACAAATTAAAGATGTCCTCACAAACACACTAAAAAGATTCTTTAATGGCTTTCTACAAACGTTATTATAACCCAAAATTACAGAAATCTTGTTCTTGAGAAGTACCATTGACTAAACATTTCAGAACTGCCTTGGACCAAGCTAACCGAAATCCTCTTACAATTTAGTAGAAAAAAAATCCTGCAACCAGGAGAAAGAGATAGGTGAAAAATTTCCAGTCTTGGACTTTAAAAATGATAAATCAAAGTACATACCAAAAGGCAAGCTGACACACTGAAATATCATTTGGCAAACAGTTTATTGGTTTTACACCTTAACCCACTTACTGCTGCATTTCCACATGTGCCTAGTCAGTAGTCTTGGAAAACTTCGCAAAGCAAGTCTGAACATGGACAGTGTCCTTTGGTAGCACGATCAGTGTCATCCCAGCCTTTCCTGGGACAGCCACAGCCCATCATTCAAGGAGACCTCGCTTTTCCTGAAGCTCCCTGGCCACATGCTGTCCCAAGACTGCCAGAACAACCTCACAGTACAGTGAGCCTCCTTCCACAGCTGTATACATCACGCAACCGCTGTATGAGTAAATCTAAGCCTAAAGTGTGTTCCTTAATTCGGCACTTAGTCTTAATTAAAAAGATTAGCTCTCACACACTAAGGCCAACTCAACAGCAATGCAAGAAATTAGTACACCTGAATATGAAACACCAAAAAACAAGCCAATGTATTTAAAATATTTTAAACACATTTCTGTTCCACTGGAAAATTGTTTAAATATTTGACTGAAAAAATTACTCTCACCTTTTTAATTTCCTATTCCCCAAAGCTAGGCTTGAGCATCATTTGATTTTTACAGAATTCTATTTTGAATTAAATATTGAAAAGTACCACTGAGGAGAGCCCAAGCAGTCAATGAAGTACTAAGCTGATTTGAAATTAATTCACAAGATCACCTGCAATCCAAGCATTTCCTGTGCTACTGGGAGAAATAGGAAAGCAGTTTGATATGAAAGGGAACATAAGAAAAATGGCTTCTGATAGAATCAATTTCTATGGTAGGAAGTTAGGGATAAGTAGATTAATGCCATTCCAGTCTTCAGCTGTGAAGTGAGACTAAAAATATCTGCCATTTGTAAGAACCTCAAGGACGTGAAGTCAGACACAGAAAACTGTTCTTGAAAACAAGTATTTTATTCCCGCACCTGCAGTACTGTCTTGCCAGACACGCAGGCTTGGCCAGCCAGCTGTCTTGCCTGTTTTGCCAATTTGGTAACCTAGTTACGGTATCAGAGATCCACTTGAAAAACAAAGGGAAATACTGAATTTTCTGGGAAAAAGAACTTATTTTGTTATTAAAAGCAGAAGCATTAAAGTAACAAAAGCACTGGCTTTTGTCAAGAACATATCAGATAAAAATAGTCATGGTATGGTTTATGCTTTCCTAATGCAGAAAAAGTTCTGAAAAAGCTGCTTCAGGAACATGTCAGAAGGTTGAATTTTATTTGGAACTATATAATACAGGTTACAGATCAGAGAGAGTCAACAATTGGGTATGCAAGTCAGCATGTAACAAACAGGTCGTCCCCATATTCTGTTGATAATCTACATCAATCATGAACCACAAACCTGATCCATAGACTGAACTTTTCTAGATTCAATCCATCATTGCTCATTTGAGCCCAAATAAGACGCTGGTGCCAAGTCCCATAGATGAGGATTGGGTAGAAAATTGTACATTAATAATAAATTTACTTTATTTACAGCTTTTCCGATAATACCTTATTTACTCAGTAGAGCTCCTCACTTGAGTGGACTAAATTCCAAATGAGCAGATTTGCACCAGAGATAACTGCTATCAAAAGAAGCACAGGCAACAAGGCAAACTTTCTTCTCCTTAAACCCCCCCCCCCCCTTATGTTGAGAACTACAGCCATTGCTATAATTCTGTGGAATGTAACACAGGAAGAAGGTTTCAGTCCTTGATGGTGAAGAGAAATATAGAAAAGTATCCAAGTTACAGGAAGGAGGACACCCCCACCATGCGTAGCTTAAAATTCCCTTCACTCATGTAAAAATTCTCTGAATTAAGAGGTTCACACAGCACCAAAAATTTTTTTTTTCTGTGTTTATAGAAAGCTTTCTGTACAGAAGTTAAAGAGTTGTCATCTTTATCCATCCTTAATTCACATTCAGGATAATTCCTACTCAAGATGTCTTTCCTCTGTTTACACTGCCTTTACTCAGCCAACAGCATCAAAGAAATCCATCTATCAGTTTTCAAATAGCAGTAGCAATACAAATTTCTTATATCAGGAAAAGGTCTGATTATTACAGCTCAAAAAAAAATCATTTTATCATTGCCAAGGAATATCTGGTTTTCACTGACTGATGGTACAAACCAAGGCAAAAGGTTCAGAATTACTTTGGAACACTTCTGTTTGCTCAGGTTACAGCACTTCTAAGTTCATGTCAAAAGGTTTCCTCAAAAACAAGAATAAAGGAGTTGTTTACATTGTAAACGTATTTGATTTACAAATTAGAAATATGACCACTAATCTGGTCTCTCAGGTTCAGTGTATTAAATCAATGCTGCTTTTATAAGCTTTCCTCCCAGCAGACTGGTTGTTTCAGAACTGATACAGACCTTAATGAGCTACTGAAATGTCACTAACTGTAGGCATTAATTGGTCAGTTAAGACTGCATTTTCACAGTTCTCTTAGTTTGCACTGCTCCTTATGGAAGTTCCTAATATGAATATTATCTATTTGCTTTGCTGACATTAAAAGGCTGAGGTTGCTTTTCTGTATTCTCAATATTTCATTCACAAGCCCCTTTTACGCAGTGATTCCACACCTGACAGCAGGCCCTTGAGCAATCATACACACTAAACAATTACAACAACTCATAAAAATAAGCAGTGCATAAAACGTAACAGCAGAACATTACCTTACAATACTTGACACCCTCAGGGGATCCATTTTCTTTTCACAAACACATAGTTCCCTCTGACATTAATGGGAGTTACATGAATAAGGAAAAAAGCAATAGATCCTTTGACTGAAAAACATATTTGTGCCGAGTGGAAATTGGCAGCCTGCTTAGCCCAGGTGATTGGTTGTGGGCCTACCTAGAGATACTTGCCTGCAGGCTGACGGTTCCTATCGCATCAAGCTGAAAACTGCAAGTGTCATTACCCTTCTGAAGTTTGCTTGCTCATTTGTCACCCTGGTTTGTTTCTCAACATTCACTGTTAAGGAAAACTACTAATTGGCTTTCTTCTGTAAAACAGTCCTTCCGCACCACTGTTTAAACACACTGGTACACTCCAGCGCTAATGATGACAACGCAATTTGTAGTGTTGATACAACTCTCTTCCATTGGGAAATATGCAGAAAATTAGAGATAATCTTTTAAGTTGCCAGAACTGAATGCAGTTATATGAAGCTCATTTTAAAAAGTCAGAATTACTTTACATTCTCCATTTTCCTTCATGGTCTAGAAAATAATTAGGTAAGAACAGAGGTAAATAAAAAAGTTATACTATTGGCATCAACTGGTAAAAAAATATGAAGAATTTATATCTATATTTGATCACAGAACTAGAGACCAACAGTCACATAATATGCTTCAGTTGGTATAGTTGTGCACCAAGGTATTTTGGGTACATCTGTTAAAGCTCAGCTTGAATTTGTAATATGGAACAAAATATAACAACTTTGTAAAGGTAAGCCAAAAGCAGTAACAGCCAGGAAGAACAAGAAAAATGTGGTGGTCTAATAAAACTTCCCAAAGCTCACCTTCTTCCTAAATAAATAGTTTTCTTCTGCCCTATTCACTCATCCTCAGACTTTGTCCAACCTTCCTTTTCTGACTTTTCTACCATACTTAATGTTCCCACTGCTAGCAATACCTGGAACTCTAAGCTCACTTTGAGTCACCTCTGTATATTCTGTATTCTCTGCCATTAACTTTGCTAATAGCACGGAAATTATTGTCTAGCTCTGTCTAGACCATTAACTTTTAAAAAAATCCAACCAACTCTAGATCATATTTTCTTATTAACAAATTACACAATCAGCAACACTTGCTGTCACTGTCAGTGCAATTTCTGTAAGCCTTCACAAGGCTTCTTAATATTTCCAAGGTACTAAATAAAGCACTATTTCAGCCAATACTACTGTTTAATGATGCCCTACACTTTGTGTTCACACAAATGTTCTCCTCTGAAATGGAGACCAATTCACATGACACTAGTTTGGGTTTGTTATTAATCTTATGAACACAATGCTCAGATGAAGCCACTATGCCACATCAGTACATTTGTCTTCGAAGACAAACAAAAACCTTTCCACTATCTGAGATTCAATTTCTTAACACAGCAAAAAGTAATTGCAGATCCTGTTATGAAAACAGGATGGACCCTCTACACAGAGGAAAAACATTTTTTACAGTTCTGTGTTTACAGTTAAGGACAGCACAGAAACCTACACTACAGACATACAGCATTGACAGAAGATGTGTATCACAGAATAACCACCTAATTTCACCATCTGCACTCCAATTTACTCCATGTCAAGACACCAGCAGACACATAATATCCCTCTACATCATTACGTCCTATCACCCAGTTAAAGATCCATGGCCTTCTCTGGACACTGCCACATGTTCATTACCGCAGAATTTCTGTGAGCTTGAGGAGGGACACTTTGGGGGATTACTGCTCCACTCTATCAGCTCATGACAACAAATAGCAAAACTAGTGTCCCTCTATCAGGTTCAAACAACAGGATTTCAGTGACTATTCTGAAAGAATGAAGAGAACTACACCCCTGTCATTTAAGACCATGGTGGTGACCTGCTTTTAGGCTCTAGTTATCTACTACATGCCTTTTTCAGAGGAGCTTCCTCCAAAGAAATCTTCTTTTACACATTTTTACTCCTGCTTTGCACCAGCATAGTAGTAGAGCAATAAGGCTCTCCTCCCTCACGGCTATTCCCAGTTGTTGAAAAAAAAATTACAAAATATCTAAAAATCTCACAAACTTAGTGGTTGGTGAGATTCTTCATGTGTGTTTAGGCTAGCAGATATCAAACATAAGTTATTTGATTTTTGTAACTGGACCATATTGCAAGTTCAGATGCAGCCAAACAGGAACAATATACCACCAGGGTAAGAAACAGTTGCAATCCTTTCAGCTAGCCCCGTCTGCATGCACAACATAGCACTGTGCAACAGAAAGAAACCTAAACTCTATTTATTGACATACAGATGACTGGGAAACCTTGGCATGAGAGAAAAGGGAAAATGGGTGGTAGACCCGGGACACGGAGTGATTACCTGAGTCTCTAGACAAGAGGGGAGTGATAGGGCATGGTGCTAAGGCACAATTTTCTGGTACAGCTGTAAGAACGCAAAGCCTCCACAGATAGCCTATAGTGGCATGGGAACGCTTTTGTCACCATAACATGTATCAGTCTACAAAGTCTGTGAACTGAAGTTATTGGGCTAAGCAGCAATTGTTCTTGCAAATACAATAGTCTTCTCTACTAGAGCTTTAGATTTGGCAGAGGCAAAGCTTAATACGCACACAGTGAAGAAAAGGCTTTAAGAGAAAATGAACAGCAAATCCATTTGAAGAAATCATTATCGGCCCATAGATATTTATCAAAGAGAGAGATGAAAGCAGTGGAATTAATTCATCATTAATTGTCTGCCAAGTTTCTTACAACCACAGAGTAATCATTGTTAAGAGATGGTTATTAGATATCAGTTATCTTTCCAAATTCAGAACTGGAAATAAATCCATTACCTCTAGTCACAGCGGGCTAACTGTTGGCCTTTTGAAAGGTAACTCTGCTTATCTCTGCGTGCACACTGTAATGTAAAGAATTCTCCAATATTTTAGGATAAAAAACCCACATAGGGACATCATACAGTTGTAATCTCAGAACACAAAGTAATTTTTAGTTTGCATGCAGTCTTTGAACTGTAGGTTTTTATATTGTCACCTTGACCTACTGACCCCACCATCTGCCCACCAAGCCACCTCACTAAGAATTTTTTTTATTGCGTCCCCCTAAACAGATACTGCTCTAGCAATCAGAGGAAGAGAAAACACATACAATATAGAAGGCCTTATTCCAGTTTCATAACTATATAAGATGTAAAGGTAAAAGGACTTTTGACATCTGGGCAAAAAAAATTACAGCTTTAAAGACAAGTTTCTGAAATCCACAAACTAGAATGTTAATTACAATTTGCAAGTACAAATACAGACATAAAATGCAGAAAAAGGCAATCTTTTAAGTGAATGGAGATAGACAAGCTTCAAAGTGTAATGAAATAAAAGGCTTGGTATGTTAATCTACTCCTCACACAAATTTCTGTAGAAACATGTCAAAATACTAACAGATTTAAGAGTAACATGAACCATCTTGATAATTGCACTTGGCTGTGCACAAATATTTTGTAGGTCTGTAAATCATTGCTTGCAATCATATGCCCCTGCCTGGAGGCTCAGCCTCCCTGAGAATTGCTCACAATTCAGTTTCTGAAACATACCATACTGAGACAAGACAGACAATGGATGTCTCACACCTATTAGAGTTCTCCACTGACTTTAATTATGGTCTAGAATTCCTAATGACTCTGAGTACTGCCTACTGAAGTGAAGATGATATATTGGTTACCACCATCAAGGAGCTTGCAATTATGGGAATTTTTCCTAGAATAAAGAAAGGAAGGAGGGATAAAAACACAAAAGATGATTCACTGGGTCACAAAGAATCACTTTTGAAAAAGTACCATGTTTTCCCCCCTTTGTTTTTCATTCCTTTCCACAAGGAAAGCCATTATTCTGTATTTGAGTGCCTGTAGCATACACCTTTACAGAGTAATCCCTTGTGAGCAGAGAGATTTTATTAGGCAAGAAACATTCCAGAAGAGAGCAAGAAAATCCAGTGAAACTAAGGGGTCACAGTGAGGTAGCTTTTATTGGGCACATTCTTTACATCCTTAAGGCACTGAAGCAGTTAAGGTTTTAAGAACTTTTCAGTCCTGTCATTATTTACAGGAACTCATTCCCCTTGCATTGCAAACCCCAGAACAAGCAACTATCAAGTCCATGACCCTCTAAGATAAGAAAGTACATATCTGATATCTCCCAGATGCAGATAACCTTTGGTAAATATTCAGCGAGTGTCCTTTGACTGATATGCTGTGATTTTGCCGGACTACAGCAGGAGACTACAAGGAATTGTGTGCTCAGGGATAAATTAAACAATTTCTTTTGCACATAAATAGGGGGATTTCATCCCTTCCTATCAGCACTGAGGGAGAGCAGAGTTCAGAGAAATGACTACAGTCAGAAGGTAAGCTTTTACCTTGATTAAAACCCAGATCCAGAAAGATTAGTCTGCAGAGGTGCTCCACCTTCAATGTTTATTATGATGTCTTCAAGACACACAAAGAAATTCTTTCTAGATCAATTTTTTTGGTAAAGTTAAAATAGCCACCACCACAAAAAGGCAACTAAAACCAATGAGCTGTAAATAAATAGAAAAGACAGTGCTCATAAAATGTATAGATGACTGAGCAGCTGGAGTAGCAGGGAATATTGAGAGGGGTAGGATAACCATAAAAGCAAACCAGCTTAGCTGGCAAATCAAAGCTATGCACAAAGGCAAGGTCATACATTTGGTAAAGGAATTCAGAGTAGGGGACTGTAGCCTGGAAAGCAGCATCTAAAAAAAGACACAAGCACCAGATTGGGCAAACATCTGCACTGCAGGATTCCAGCCCCATGCAGACAGAGACTGGAACAACTGGCAAAAGACACTCAAAAACAGAGCTGAAGTTTGGTTTTTCATGGTGTGCCCCATTCCTGTCGCTTTCAACTGAGAATGTTTCTGAAACCTACTGAAAATAATTGAGACCCAGATTTAGCAGTATTTAAATAAGCATCTAAACCTCAAAAAAGTACACTGCAAGAGGCAACTAAATGTTTTCCTGTTCTAGAGTCTTCAGAAATATTTCTAGGCATTATCATTTTTAAAACAAAGAGTTTTCTCTATCATTCAAGCTGGGCATGCTGCTTTTAGGAAAAAGAACTTCTGCCCACACTCAAAGGGCACAAATAGCTTACAGCTCCAAAACAAGGTCACACTTTGGCCAGAGCAGACCGTGGCAACGCAAGCAGGCCAACATATTTTCCTGAAAAATACATTATGTACAGCTCCGCATTTTCAAAACTTCTTTTGTCTCCCATGGAAAACAGGAGAAAGCATCTGTCTACAAAGATGTGATGTTAATAGCCTTACACAGAATTCTGTGTGAAAAATAAGAATTGCTACTTGTTTCTCTCAGCACTTTTTTTAATAAGAGGGGCTTTTAGCATTTTAAAAATTTATATATAAACTTATCAGGCTATCTTTTGCCATGTGTTCTTATTCTTTTCATTCAAATTAAAGGCCATCTGCACAGCTAGCAAAAGAAAACAAGCAGTCAACCATTACAGAGCTGCAGGCAGGCGAGGTGCAATGCATTTTTCCATAATGTTCTAAGTAAAACAACCAACTCCTCCTATTCAGGCTGTCCAAGTACTTGGATTGGCCTATTAGAATGCTATAGCAAATCAAATTCCAACATTAAGTTCTGTGTGTCCTCCTTTCAGGTCTAAATTCTAACATACACAGCCGGGAGTTTGTGCTTTTGAGAGATCTTCAGCGATAAGATTACAGAATAAGCCATACAGCTACAAGATGTTTGCCAGAGAAATATCATCAGAAGGTGCAGAACAGAGTGAAAAAGAAGGCTTCGTAAAATTTCATGCTCCAATTATAGTCACTATTTTGCTAGGAGACATATTATAAATACATGCACTACTCTCAAAATATTCATAGCTTGTAATGAAAGAACTTATTTTCAGGATTTATAACAAGCCAGTGAGATCCTGAAGCTTTTTATTTGGACTCTTTCATTTATTTAAGTATATTTTAAAGTTAAAAATACTTTAGCTACTTAATTTTTTTTTTAAGAAGTGCCCAGCAAAAGCCAAGAACAAATATGGCACATGTCATTCTTCTGTCTCTGAAAAGTAAGAGAGGCACATTATTCCCTAATTGAAGAGTCAGACATTTGCAGACAGACAAGAAAAACTCAGAGCATAGAATGACAAACTGGTTTGGGTGGGAAGGGAACTTAAAGACCATCTAGTTCCATGCCTCCACCATGGCTAGGGACTCCCTTCCACTAGCTCAAGTTGCCCAAAGCCCTATCCAACCCAGCCCTGAACACTGCAAGGAGGGGAAGAATCCATACCAGATCCATGCCTGACACATCAGTGTCCAGCCTCCCTCTCCTAGAAAGGTCTGGGTTTTGATATGATGAAGGTTGAATGTTTGTGTCATTAGGTATGTTACTCTACTGCTTCTCTGTACTGTTAAGTCTGTCACTATATTGTGACCATTCAAAGGTCTACAAATATCAGTGTTTATGTGCTTAAGTCAGGGAAAATAAAGAATAAATGAAACTAAAAAAGTAAACCTTTTTTTGGGAGTTCAGGTTGCACACTCACTGATTCAATGTTATCCATCTAGTACAAAGGTTTTATTAATATAACACCAGGGCTCAGTAACTTGATTCAGCTACTTTGACAGTAAAGAGTTCAGCTAATAACTTTTGAAACAAATGTCTGTATAGGATAAGGACAGTAAATAGTTCTCCCAAGAATTGTCTGCTTCACCTAAGATGACCACAACTAATTATTACAAGAGACAACCTACTTCCAAAGTAGATCAGAAAAGAACATTTGAGAAAAATAAATCCTAACCAAAACCACAGAAAACATTTATACTTTGTATTCTATCTTTTATTAACCTGCTAGTAAGAGTCTTAGCAAAAAGTCAAGCTTATGATATCTTGAAATATGTGCTTACTGTGTATTTCATTTTTCCTCGGTGATCTCAGCCTTAAATAAAACTTCTTTCAAAGAAATGACACCTGGTCTCAGCAGACTTGTACAGTCCTTTATACAAGTATAGTAGCGACAACCTTGTAAGAGTAGTTTATTAGGCACTATGGCTTCAATCCATGAATCACAAAAACAGATGTAAAAGGTGTATGTAAAATTCTAAAGTTATGGACAAGCATTACACTATGTAAGGGGAAACTGAGCAATTAACAAGCTTCACAGCCTGTTCCCAGAGACAGTCTCTTGCCAGTGGCAAAACCAAAGAGCTAACTGCAAGCTCAGTGAATTTTGGTAGCAGCTACATCTTCACCACTATTTTCCCCTGCAAACTTCCCTCCTTCTCCCCCGAGACAAGTACCCATGTAGTGTATAACGTAACTGGAATAGAGGCCCATCATTTGAGGAAGTCTGTGAAACAGCAGTAGCAAACAAGTTGTATAAGCAATCATGAGTTCCAACCTGCTTCCTTGTTTGCGATGGGGCAGTTTGCGATGGGGCAGGATGCAAGACCACCCGCATCTCAGCTCCATCAGCTGTCACTCAGTCTTAAGGCCTGATCTACAATTAGCCCTATTGAGTGCACTCAGTTCCTTCAGACAGAATCTGGCACAGAAACCCAAAATACATTGCACCCTCCTGCCTTCAGAAGTTGTTCAGATCATTTAGTAGGCAGGCATTTCCCATGCACAGAAGCTGCTCAGATACACCATGCAATTTCCTGCAGTATCACAATGTGGGGATTGCCACATAACCTTCCCTCCCATTGGTTTCTCTACAAGCAGTCTGGCAGTGCATTATACAGTGATTTTCCCTTCACGTCATTACCTCCGTTCTATTGGAAACACATCTCTGCACCGTGCACCAAGTCACATTTCACATTACCCTTGGGGACACTCTTCACTTTTATGGATAGGAAAAAGAAAGAAAGATGACAAGGAATAACAACTGCCCATTGTGACAGCCTTGCAAGTGTGCAAAGTTTTCTGACAACATGATTGTCATTAACAGACTACAAATCCTAATTAAAGTGGAAATGCATGCCTTGTTTCTTCTTTCTTCCTCTAAAAGCAGTCACCATTTCAAGTGCTGTCAAAAGTGGCACTATTTAAAGGTCAAAAAGTTGACAAAAATCTGAGCAATTAGCTGCTGTCAAGTAAAAATGATGGTCTAACAGATTATACTACTAGAAGCTTTCCATATTCACAGAAAAATGAAACAAGATCAAATGAGAGTGCTTTAACCTTTCCTTACTCCGTTTTTTCAGATGTGATGCTTCACAAGAGACCAGGTCCTGTGTTGTACTAGCTCTGCAATCAAACTACCCTTTTTCCAGATGCTGAATCACTATCATTATGGATGCTTTCTGTAACTCAAAAGGAGAGGCAAAATTTGACAGACTGTGTTTGTACTGGTATGTTTGTACACCACACAAACAGAGGACAAAAGGTAAATTGAAGTGATGCAAGCTGCATGACACTGCCTATAACTTGGTGTGGACAACTTGGTCCAAAGACAGTTTTGTCAGACAACTCCTGAGCAGAGGGAGCTTCACCTCAACTTAAATACAGGAGTGTATTCAGCAAAGAGACCCTCTAATCTTCCATACACAGAACTTGCCTGCATATACGGTTTTACAGGCCACAAGTTTCATAAAGTTCCCAACGATACTACAAGTACATAATAAATTACACATTTCCAAAGTACTTTGAGCTCTTCAGATAAAAAGGAGTGAAATCAGCATTTACTTGTGTGATATATTATTAAACTGAACCTGAATTTTCATTTTCAGCAACAATTTAGGACCAAACCATTAACTAAAATCCAAGACTAAATCACACTTAGTTATCTACTGAGACAAAGAAGCATTTCTATATGGAATCTAAAACAGAAAGGAAACAATAACTATTGGATTGTTTTAATGTTACTTGCAGCAGTCTAAAGGCACCATAAAGTATACATGATTTATACAATAACCTCTATAATAATTAAAGGGAAACAAAAGGGAGAGTCTGATCCAGGTTCGTTTAAATAGAGGTCATGTAATAATGGTTACAGAGCCACTGCACCTGGAGTTATTTCCAAACTTACGGCTTCGCTTTTCAAAAACAGTAGAGCCTCTTTGATTGGCAAGGTTTTTTTCCCCACATTGAAAACATGCTCACAGGAGGGGGACAAGAATCACCCAAAGATCTACCATTATATATTTTCAACCCTTTAAAACAAGTTAAAGAATCTGCCCTGCACATCACTATATAACACGGCAAATAAAACCTATTTGCTGTATTACAATTATTTTTATTTACCAAAAGTAAGTCTCCAGATAGCTACATTGATCCTGCTACACTTGAGGCCATTTAATCTAAAGAAAACTGTTGTACAGAAAATGTTTTTAAAAACCAACAATAGCAGCAAAGGGCATCTTGGGGAGCTTTAATGAGATTTTTCTGTTCAGTGCAAGTTTAGCATTCCCACAGAACAGATCAATACTACTTGTTTCTTCCAGATCCGTTGAGGAGCATCCTGCACTTGAACCCATCCAAGAAGATCAATCCCCCTTGGCCCTTTTGGCTTTCTTCTCAGCATTTCACAGCAAGGGCTGGTCATCCAGCTGGCAGGAATACCAGAGACGAGACAGGTATCTGTTGGATCTCATTCATTTCCTGTTCTGGTCAAAAAGGAATTTTTTTTTCTCTGGAGAAAGGAAGACTATGTAGTCCAACCTGGAAAGCCCATTTTGTTTATTTCTACATATACAAATATCTGTGGACAAATTAAAAACTTACTTCAGAGCTGGCAACAGTTCTCCCATCAGGAGCTGGGCAGAAGTTTGAGTGGGCTTCTAACTCTTTGCAAGGTTATAATACTACTTTAGTAAGAGTAGCAAAATCTGGTACCATTCAGTGATGAATTTATGCTGCTCAAGCCATTCACTTAATGTCTCCTGGCTACTTTTAATGTCCTTTAAGCTTTTAATTCTCATTTTCTCATCTCACTTTGTATTTTCTACCACTAATACTTTGTCAGGACAAGATGTGGGAATTAACAAGCATTTCCCTTTCCCCTGAGTCACAAACACCTCCTTCTTGTGTTTATTACCAAAGCTGGCCAAAATTATAGGAGACTTCAACTATTTGGTGTCTCCTCTTGCTTCTTAAGTTAGAACATCTCATAGTTCTGTATTTCATAATATAACATAGCTGTGAGACTAACAGGTAAAGAGGACTAGGGTTAAAGCCACCTGCAAGCATACATTCCCATTTAAATGCAGAGTTGGGACTTTTGTGCAGAGTGGGAAAACAGGTTTGTTTTTTTTTTTTAAACAGTATTCTGAAGTGGATTCACTGTCCTTAAGCCCTTACACACACTCCTCTTTCTTGCTTTTGGTTCTCATTTTCATGCTGTGTTAATAGAAAGGGCTTGAAATAAATTTTTTTTCCCACTACCTATACAGTCCCCATACTGCAAACCACCCCCACCCCAAAACACCAAACCAACAGATAACAAACATAACCTTAAATCTGAGTATTAACCATGATTAAAAAAACAGAAGCCTCTGATGATGCTGGGAACATCCATTTTCCAGCTACCCAAGAGGTCATATTTTAACAAGCATGACTCCTACCTGCTGAAGACAGATTCCCTCATCGTGACTCAGAAGTGCCCAGACCGCTTTTACCATTCAACACGGGTGGTCACACAAGATACCAAAGCATAGCCAAAGGGTGGCCAGAGGCTATCACACAAGCAGGAGAAGCCTGCTTCTGAAAGATGCATGCTGGCAGGGAACAAGGACATTCTGACTTCACACTGCTATGGCCCACAAACAGCACTTCACTGCTACCCCAGTCTGCCCACTGTCTGCAAGATCTCCTTGAATCAAGTATCATTTCTTCTTCCAAACCACATTGCAAATGCAATAAGAGGAATCAAGTAAAAGCAAAAACCATAGCTGGTTTCTAATGAAGATAGTTTAAACTCACTGCTAAAAGGTTTTGTACTGTAAGGTGAAAAAAATACAAAAAAAACAGGCCAAAAACCAATGACCATACAACAGTCTTGGTTTAAAGTTATCTATATCCTTATGACATATTCCATACATCTTTATTTCCAATTCTGTGACGTTTTCAGAGACATCTAAGATGGCATGAAATACTGCCAGATGAAAACACCTTCCTGCAACACCCCCACCCTCTCCATTTGTGCTGAAACTGCTACCCTCATGTCAGTTCATATGCAGCTTTAATTGCAGTTGTAATGGCAAAGGTCAATATTGATCCATTAACCCATCTACCCCGCAAGACTTCACAAGCTTATTCTCATTCATACGGAATATTGAGCAGTATTAAGAGCTGTTGGCGAGTGAAAACAAGGTCAAGGACTATGCCTCTGATGCTCATTGCAATATATTCTCGTCACAAGCATTTCAATAAGCTTTAGGACAGGGCAGCAGAACAAGTCTAGAAGAAATCCAAAACTGCAGAACTACTTAGATTTTGTTAATTAGACACTAATTGTCAAGCATTTGCTGCATTTGGAAGTGTAACTGAGTCAAGTGGCAGTAGAAATAAAGAGTAAAAATAATTTCCTAAATACAACAGCTGGGAAAAGAACTACACTGCTTTCTGTCTCAGTATGGGAGCAAGACTATCAAGCCTGTGCCCAGCATTTTCCCTATTGCGAATCAAAGCTGAACCAAGAGGTCACACAAATCTTGACACCTAAGGAAAAAAAGCTTTGCTACTGCAATAATAAAGAACCTACTGAGCCAAGAGTCAGCAGGAGCCTGTGAAAGGGGCAGCTTTTTCTGGACCCAACTCCCATCAACTTCCCACCAGAAAAAAACACCAACAAATGCATGTTTCCACAAGATTCCAGCTGATACAGGGTGCAAACATGGCAGCTCCAGGTCTAGATACCACATCACATCATTCGCATCAAAACTCATCCAAGCCTCAGAGGCACAATACAGCTCTCGCAGTAGTATTTAAAGTTTTCCACCTCATTAATAGACTTGCTCAGGTTTGAGCGGGGGGCTGTTGCACAAGCTTTTTCACTGAATGGGAAAACAAGACAAAAATTGCCTGCCTGAGTTGTGATGTTTGATTACAACAGCAGAAGCATACCTTCACATGTCTGAGACCACAACACAAAAATAAATCTCAGGCTAGACCAATATGATGACGTACAAACATGCTTTCTAGGTTAAAACAACTCAGGTAGGTAAAAACATGTCTAGACATTGGCTACAAAAACCTAAGTTGAAGATCTAGATCAATTCAGTCCACTAACGACATTTGAGAGCTCCCACAGAACCTTCAAGGTAGACTAGGAGCAAAGTTGGAGTCTTTTTCAGTCCAGAAAACATGACCTGTTTGCAGCTAGAAGAGTGTCATAGGGAGTTAGGATGAATTCGAGATGCCTCATGCTACCACATTTATTTTGAGCACCCTGCTTCGAGGGCCTATGCTGAAAACCATCTGCCTGATGACCTGCAGCCAAGAGCCCTTGTATCCTGTTTTATACCAAGAAGCTCTAGGAAGATCAGCAGCAAATAAAACACAAAGTTTTATCATTAAAAAACAAAGTAATAATGTAAACACATTTGATATAATCTGAGCTATTCCAGACACTTTAAGAAGATAATGATGCTGAATCATTCACCACTTAGCACTGACAATGCTCATATTGCTTTCCTTTTGTACTACTATTTTGTAACAAGTAAGAGGGAGCAGTCAGTTTTCCCTATTTAATTCATGTCATTTACATGGCACTGGCTGTACTTATGTCATCCTCTCTGCTTAATAAGACAGAGTGTACACAGTAACACATTTTTCCAGAGATTAAAGCCTCCAAGGCACACGCACTTGGGCTGACTCACTGACTAGCACCTATAGTGGTCCTTCAGAAGGGAATAGCCAGCCATTGCACTCATTGTACAACAAATTATTACTGGTTTATCACTTGGTACAACACTGAGGATATTTACATGAAGGACTCTTCCTTACCTATGACAAAATGCCTGTCAGGAGCCAAACCCTGAAATGTTTTAGGGAGGTCATAAAGTAAATAG
Organism: Zapornia atra; assembly: GCA_013400835.1. Taxonomy (NCBI): domain Eukaryota; kingdom Metazoa; phylum Chordata; class Aves; order Gruiformes; family Rallidae; genus Zapornia; species Zapornia atra. The sequence continues at coordinate 41,243 of VZTU01015709.1, forward strand.
CTTTCTGGGAAGGATGGGAAGTAGTTATCCTAGAATTTGAAACAGTTCACTACTTCCACGTATTTGTAGATCAAGGCCCCAGCCAAAAAGCAAGCTGTTATACAGTGCTGTTTGTTCCTTATTTCACAATATGTTGAGATAAGGCCCATGTTCCCTCATGTTACAGTGTCAGGGAACAATAATTGTTAAGAGATACAATTAGGAGTACCAACTCAAAATTTTACATTGGGACCTTGCTCATGCTATAGCTTTGTGCAAACTGCTTTCAAACAAACAAATCTGTGGAGGCGAAAGGCACCCTTATCACCAGATTCCCTTTTAAAGGGGAGTGATATGCAAGGTGTTTCATGTTGACTAATCATTTGTGTTAAAAGGGGGAAAGGGGATGTACTAGTTTGAAACAGTTGAGAACATAAGAACAGTTTGGCCAGGGCTAAAACAGGATGTAAAAATCTTTCTTGATTATGGCCATCCAGAGCAGTGGCAGCAGGGAAAGAAAACACATGCAATTTTTAACCTCTCTTACATAAGCCAGGACACTAATAAGATGCAGCTGTGTTAAGAAAGTGACATATATTTACACCAAAAAAACCCACCAAACAACCCAACAAAGAAAACCTTCTTGTAGCTTTCAGTTAAGCATGTTGTCCTGCTCACAGCAGCAGCCCAAACATATGCGCATTGGTCACAGAAGGAAAAATAAGATACTGGAGTAAATTCAAGATCTTGAGCAAATCCTCCAAGTTTTAATTCCCTATCGTTCTCTTTCCTCCAAATGCTACTCAGGATTTACAAAATTAAGTTACATAAAAATGCTTTCATTCCTATGAAATAGGCATTTCATCCTATTCAGACAACCTAATAGCTGTACAGATTACTGTACTCATGTTGCATAGGAAACCACTTTAAAAAAATGAAGTCTTCTTCACTGAAAAAAAAAAAAAAAAAGGAAGAAAATACATTTCAGTAGTTTTACATTTGTAGTAGATTTGCATCCGCTGTTGTAGCAAAGTGTCAGTGCCAGAAGCAGAATTTAGATAAAATATCTTGTTATAAAATGTGTTTCATAGCCATTTACAACAGGATGACATTAATAAATCCAAGACTGAAAAAAAATATTCATTGAAAAGAAGCCACATGATCAGACGTGTAAAGATAATCTTGATGTGAATGCAGTTATCTTCTATGGTATAATTTAAATATAATTCCTTTCATGGAAGATCCATTAACAAAGTATAACAAAACCCACAATTAATCTGAAAACAAGAATGTAACATGACGTTTCCCAGCACCTCCAGTTTTTTTTAAATGAAGGAAACATTTCCTTCTGTCTTTCATCAGAAGACAAATCTAATAAAGTTTTATTAAAATGTATGGTAACAGAACAGAAAGGTTTAAAGTACAGCCTCTGTACAGTGTAATGAAGTTTTGGCTCATAAAAATGCTTAGGCTTTCATTAAAGAGATCAATGAACCCAAAAAAATTAGGTTAGCAAAAATATATGGGCAAGTCCTGCAGAACATTTAACTGAAAATAGTTTGTAAGCTTCAATATGAACCAGGACATCTTTCACAAAGGAATATAAATGAAGGAAATACCATGGTAACAGACTAATAAGACTAACAAACCTGAGGTCTTTGACAAAGGGCCAAGGGACAGCCAGCCCTAAAGTTAGCAATAAACTCGAAGAGAAAGACCTTTGAGCAAGCCCAGGAAAGAGAGAAACATGGAGCATGAGGAAAGGCAAAGCATGGCACAGCCATGGTGTCACCAGGAGGTGCACTGGAGGGAGGGTATTGCTTCCAGAAGGATGTCCTTCACAGAGCCAAATATTACATCTGAGCTCTCCTGCATGCCCAAACATATCTGTTTTAAACTGGCTATACACCACTGTGTTGCTTGATAACAAAATATATAGCTCAAATCATAAGGAGACATTCTAAAAAGTGAATGAAGTCCAAGACCTGGAAATGTTTGTATTTTTTCTTCCAGTTGCAATGATACAGAAAAATTGCCTTCAAAGTTTCCGAGGCAATAAACACAAATGTTTAGTAATAAATATTAGTAATAATGGTTATGTTGTAACAGCTAGGAATCCTTCACAGATCCAAAATGTGTCTTCATTTCAAGTTCCACTGCAGATTTCTGAGGTTGCCAAGTACCTTTCCCACTGTTCCCAGTAAAGGACCCCCAGCTGTCCTCAAAACTGTTTTCCCCACTCTCAATGTATCTGGCAATAACCCTGAGAGTTATTGTTTAGCTTCTGTTGCAGTCTTTGGAATGAAGGAGCAAAATATGAATTTATACACATACATACAGAGAAATACACAGAAGATTCCTTCAAGTTTGCATTGAGCTGCTTTTACCTATTCACTTGATATTCATGTAATGGTCTAACTGATATAAGTACACCTTTGCAAACAGCTTGCTGGGGTACCTGCTCCCACAGAGCAAGATGAGCATTATTAGCTAAAATTTAAGACTGCCTCTTAAATCATCAAATGTGATCAATGATCTCCAAAAGGAGTAACATTGCACACACAAAGAAAGCCCCACTTTAAAATTGCCACATATAAAAAAGCAATCTAATAAGTAAACACAGTTTCTAAAAGCCAAACATTGCTGAGGAGACTAGCTAAACACAAGTCTAATCTAATCTGAGGCACACAAGTTTAGGATATTACCAAGGAGCAGCAAGAAAACATTGACCTTTCAGCTATACCCCACTTCTAATCTATCAAGTGTAGCCCTGTTTTCCAAAACTACAGGCAACAGGTTTTAAAAGTTGCAACAACAAAAGGTTTCAGAGGGTAATGTCTTATGCTGCAATGCAACCAATTGCTTGCTGATACTCCCAGTCTTGGTACATGTTATCTAGACTAAGAAAGCACATGACAAATAGCTATCAGTGAGACTTGAAATACAATGAAATCTTTCTATGATGAGAAACTAAGAGATGCATACCTATAGTTACACAAAACAAGGGAAGCTGTCATACCTGACAGATAACAGTCCTTAAATACATTACCCCTATCAAACTGCTCACATAAAGTTTATGTGGACAGCTGAAGGGATAACAGATATACTGAGCAAAAAGGTTTCCAACTAGAAGAGCACAGGCATGAGGCTTTGAAATAGCTGTGCTCAGGCTTCCAGCCCCAGCAGTGCACATCGGGCTCCTGGCTGGAATTGCTTAGGCAGATCTCAGCAGAGAGGAATTCGCACTCTTTGAGGCTGAACTATAGTCTAAAGAATGAACTACATCCTAAAGATTGCACAAAGTCCCTGAGTTGTACCAGGTCTCCACAACATATGGCTCTTCAGCTGGACGCATGCCACTAAGCCACTTCATTGGCCTGCTATGTTCTCTGGATAAAGCGTTTGGCTAACTATTCCCTCAGTCATAAACCACAGGAACAGCAGATATAAAGTCACCTGCTCCTTCCTCTCTACCCACTAGGCAGCTGTCTGGGACACTCCATTAGGAACCATCCACAGCCAAGTGGGGCAGCAGGCCCAGAGGGAAACTGAGGCACTGGGATCACAGTTATTAGTGGGACTATCAGCAGGCCACCAGGAAGGAAGATAGAGAATAAAGAGAACTACAGAGACATTACCTGTCAGGGGAGGGAGACTGGAAAACTACAGAAAAATACAAAGAAAGCAGTCTTAGCCCAGGATAACAGTCAGCAGTGTTCTCTCCCAATGCACTTTCAATTCCCTACCAGTCAGTCACGCTGCATGGGAAAGGGAGTTTGCAGCAGCTGATCAGAAGTGACTACTCATCAGCATCCATAGAATAGACAGGTTTGGGTTGGAAGGGACCTCGAAGATCATCTAGTTCCCACCTCCCTGCCTATTCCTGCATGGTTTCATCCAGTAAAACAGAAGTGAGAGGATGACTGTTGGCCATAAAATTCTACGGAAATGCGACAATCAACAAGGGAGAAGAGCCAAAAATAGATTGAAAATTGTCAGGTTTAAACTGGAAGTGAATAAAGTTATATAAAAAAGCAGAGGAGGATTTCAACCATCAGAACAGAAAAGCCATGGGAAGACATGGATGTGAGGAAGCATCATGCACTTCTGAGTAGTGCCAAATATAACAGCTGCTCAAGACGGCATGTGATTGTATTTCAGGACCGGGAAGATCCCTTCCTGTGAGAGAGAAGGGGTCAGGAGAAAGCCTGCCTGCCCCCAAATCAATCCCACTCTAACCATCTGCAAAGCAGCTGGATTTATCCAGGGATTTGCAAGATAGATGCTCAAAGTATTAATTTTAAGAACATTTTTACTCACCAAAATATTTTTTGATAAAGAATAGGTCAGTTTAAAGCAACACAATCCCATGCTTGGAAGAACTACTTGTTGTACAACCAGTAATGGATGTCAGTTTTATAGTTATCTTATTTTTCGCTATACGAAAGATTAAGCTGACTGCCGAAATATTAGCCTTAGGCTTCCTCAAAGAGCGTAATTCTTCCATATTAAAGAGTATATTGCATTTTAAAATGTCAATTAAGTAGTTTGTTGAAACACTGTATTTTTCCTAGAGTTTTAAAAGGCTAAAATTATCCCTAATTCATAGAAATGAAAAAGTGTAAGTCTTTCTTAGTTTTGTAAGCACTAACAAAATTACTTTAATTTAGATTTTATTACAGCATGTACCTCTACAGCAATATATGCCATAGTACAATGAAACTAAGAACATTTTCATAATTACAGTGATTTTGCTACAGATGAGTATGTCCAATTTAACAGAGCAATGTTCAATTGGGCACCCAATGGGGCGGGGGGAGGCTTAAATTGCAGATGTACACATTTAGGAGTCTAGAACAATATACTAAATGATCAATAATACAACAGATACTCTCCTTAACCTACAGATTAATAGCACAAGCAGCTGTTAATCCAGTTTTGATGCTAGATCCTAGTATGTGTTAGTTTTAAATCAGGAGAAGACAAGAGAAAAATGGAAGTGATTTATTATATACAATGCTTTCTGGGATATTGGGTTTGGGGAACAGAGTTACATAGACTTTCTACAGTGCTGTAAGATACATTATTCCACTATTTGGCAGACAAAAATAACAGGATAAAGCAGACAGGAGAATACCACAGTTTGAGATATAACCGAAACATAACAATATGCACCCTATCATTTTTCAAAAATTAGGAAAAATAGGGGAAAAGCTTAGAGGATTATGGCTGCCTTTTCATAAAGGTTCAGAAAATTAAACTTCAGTTACTGTTATTTTGCTCTAGTTTACTCAAATCTATGATCAAATAGAGACTAACCCTAAAAAACAGGGAGGAGAATTACCACCATCACCTCCACCCATTATGCTTTTCCTCACATTAAGTATTTTCCCATCACACAACATGGGATCTCCTCCTACAGTCATGAAGACCCATCTAGGAAGCTGTACTACATGTTTGGGATTTACTGAGGCTAACAGAACAGCATCTCACAGTATGAACACTCAGGTTTCCCACCCCTTAAAAGCCTAGTAAACAAATGGATATTTATTGGACCTAACCAGCACAGTACACCAAGGCAGCTGCAAGGGCTGGCTCCACACACAGAGGCTGCCCACACCTAGGAAGGGCTGAGACTACCTCCATACCCCTCCAGCAAGGCCATGCAGGCAGGACTCAGGGCTTTGCTGCAGGGCAGCTCCACACCTACCTTGCAGCACCCAAGAGGCTCCCGTGCCATCACCTGCCAGGGTGGAAACCATGTCACTCTGTACCCTCACACTGCACTGGCAGGCAGTCACATCTCACAGCAATTACTCCTCAAAGCTCTACCCTCTCTAGAGAAAGCTTTGCACCACCCACACACAAGAGCTCCTACTTCCTAGCAGGCAGCTGGGACACATCAGAACCAATTAGGCCCCCTCCCATTCGCCTAGGCAGGGAAGGCAGGAGGGTGGCCTCCCACCACCTGAAAGCTATTATCCCACCCATGGACAGCTGTGCTTCACCTTGAAGTGCTTTGTCTCATTGCAGCCTTGTGGGAATCTCCCCAGAAAAAGCCAGGAGGCACCCAAACCTAAGGGATTGTGCTGAGTTAAACCAGAGAAGCAGGTCCATAACCAAACTCAACTGCTCCCTGCACCCTGGCAGGCAGAGCCCTACTTCCACACCTGATTCCTTTCACTTAGCAGCAGTGGGTCCCGGGGAAATCCCCTGGGATGTCTCCCTGCCCAGCTTCACCAGCCCCAGGGGCCTCTGGGTGGGTGCCTGGGGTACCCAGCAGTGGCCTCTGCCAGCCACCTGGAAGGGGGGCAGCTCACCCTGAGCCACCCTCAAGCAGCCACACTGGTGGTGGTGAAGTGTACAAGGAACTGAAGGGGAAGAAGGGTGGGTAAAGACTGTTTAACCTCAAAAAATTGATGAATGACTGTTTAATATTTCACCTATGTCTTCTGTAAATGGATGTACCAAGGCAATAAGGCAGGCAAACAGCAAGAATGGAAAATCTTTCAAAAATCTGGACAGCAAAATCTCACTCAAGGCAAATTTAATTAATATTAATTAAAATGAATGCCCAAGAATGGTGGAGGTAGGGGGATTGGCAGGATAGATCGTCACCTCTCAAGAGAACAGAAAACTATTGCTTAGTTCAATACACACAGCTAAAGAATTTTATTCAAATAGATTAACTGATATCTTCCAAGTAGCTTAAGGTTTGCATCCCTAACCACTTAAGTCAATAGGATTTTTGACAGTGATTGTAGCAACCACAGGAATCTGCTTTACAGACTTGCTCACTGCACATCTGTAAAACCCTGCAGTTCTCAACATTCATTTATTTGACCAAACATTCCCCATGTGACATTTTCCATTCACTCCTGGAGAAAAAACATCTAAAGAATTCTCAGACAAAACAAAACAGGACTTCCTAGTACATACCCTTTGGGCTGAACATCTCCCTGTAAAATCTTAATACTATCAATGAAAAATTAGTACTGAAGGGGGTTTTAAGGCATGACCAAAAGCATTCTCCGGCCCTTAGGCAGGATTAGCTGCCTCTAGATATTGCTGAGAGATGCTTATTTCATTTTATTTCTTTAAAAAAAGCCAATGGCAGAAATGTCATCTTTCCACATTCAACCTGTGCTATGTGTCATTGTTATTTTTTATCCTTACTGAAATTTTCTTTGCTACTGTACTTTTGTCTTACCTGTTGGGTTATTCAGGTTAATCCATTCCTATCCAGAGTGGCCTTCCATTCCTTTCCATGGACAGAGGAGATGTGGCCATCTCTTTCTAGAATAAATAACCTCACATTCTTATACCTCCCTGGTCTTTCTCTTTACTTTACATCTGACCATCTCCTCACAGTCCCAACTCCTGCTTGATATGCACTGAATGGAAAAACAGAAACAATTTCCCAGCCTAGAATTTGTGAATTAGCTCTGCACCCTGAAGCAATATGGCTTGGTCTACCTTGACATACTTCTAATAGAAGCCTGTTGCAAATTATCCTACTCACAGGGGAATGGACAGTGGGACTCAAGATGTTGTAGTGTTTTAGTACAACCTGCTAACAATGTTTTTCTGGTACAACTTGCTAACAATATTTTTCTGAAATACATCTAAGTAACTATGAGGCATAGCATCACATTTCATATGCCCGTGCAATCACTCCTGTATTTAAATGCTTATAAACAGCAACCTTGGATTCTAAGCCATCAGGCCTCACACAGTGAGTACCTTTGCCTGTCATTATTCTTGCAGCCCGATTGTATGGGGCACCTGAGCAACAAGGTATGCTCAAGAATTGGTTTGGCTTCAGTGTGAGAAATTAGAGAATAAATACCTTGACAATTATACCTAAAAAGCATCTTCTAGTCTAAAAAAAAAGATAGATTGTACATAGTTCATGCTGCAAGGCAGACAGAATGAAAAAGAAATGCCTAGATCAACTGAATGACAACATATATAAGGTAACACTGTACGAGAGTGAGCAGAGCATGTTTTTCACAATTTTCTTCAGCCCAGGACAAGTGGGAAATGCAGGTATAACTCTCTGTGCCTTTCTTATCACACAGCCAACAAGTTTTTTTCTGCTATTTCAGTATGGCCTACCCCACCACACGGAGCATGGTGTACTGCTTTTCTGAAAAAGACATGTCTGTATTCCTATCAGCTACAACTTCAAAGTTTCCAATTGCAGAAATGTGAATCCATCTGGACAAAAAGAAAAAAATAAATGTGATCCTGCAGAAAAAGAAATGTTAAAATTCACTGTTACTTGTGTGCTTACATTGATCTCTTTTTGTTTCCCTTCAGAGGTTATAATAAACAGTATTTCACCAAGTAGACTTCCAAGCCCAGGCTGCATGCTAGTAGGAATCTATGTGTACCCTTAGGATTTCCTAGAAAGAGATTGCTAAGATTGATGTAGACACCTTCCAAAGTAGATACATAATAGTATAAATGATAAATGAAGACTATTATGTAACCACATCAACCCTTGGAATACAAATTGTGGACTTGAGTATGGATCAGATACAGCATCACCTTTTTTCACTTTCTTCTCAAATGCAATCCTAGTTTGTAATAATTTTTGCAGGCAGTACCTTGTAATTCAGGTGTAGTTCATGCTGAAGGAAAGGGGAAGCAGGTTCACAGGTAAAATATGTCATCGTTGCCGTCAGCCATCCTGTAATAAAGCATCCCTCTTCCACACCATTCTTACTCTTTAATTCAGTATAAATATGAAACCTCAGAACAAAGCAATGTAATGATCTTATTCTTCCTGTAGGTTCTGTAACATGAGGCCAGTTTTGGGCACAAGGGCAGGGAGCAGGAATGAGCAGAGCCTGCACTTTCGTAGGTCAATCAATGCATGATGAACAGTGTGTGTTCATTTCTGATGATTGCACACCCAGTGATGGTGCAGCTTGTATAAAAGTGTATTTCCAGTCAAGGCTCAGTGAACAATTAACAACCTAGCAATGATACCATAGTTCAGTAAGTCATGCAGTTTCCAACACCTCAAACCAACTGTGTTCAGAAATGCTAAAGCTCTGCTGTTAAAAGAGTTCTTATCAGCAGCTAGTTAATCCCATGATAAATCTGAGCAGTGAACTTAATAGTTTAGAAACAGAGTCAAAAGAAGCAATGTACAATTTTTATTTCAACACATTTCTCTAATTGCTAATTGGACCTTCCTGGACCATGAAGATAATTAGGTTATTTTTTCCTCTCATTTTGTGGTATCTCCACTTCTGCATACACTGTGCCTGGGAGAACACAATGTTCCAGCTGAGGGAAAAAACACTGAAGGATGGTAATTAGAGAAAATAGCAATGCAGACTTGTGACCCACATCACGAACATTAACATGTACTCAGTGAAGAGATCCCACTAGAAACAACCAATTAATGACTCTATGAGAAGTGCCTTAAGTTATTCTGCTTCTTGAAAAGGTGCGAGCTACTGAGCAGGGTAAAGTGCTTGCTGGCAAACTGAAAATGGAATTTTCAGGCATTTCCCCACCCAAACCTCACATCAAGTTTGACATTTACAATTTTAATATGTTTGTACACTGAGAGCATACAGAGGAGAAAATCTGCTCCAGGTATAGACAGTGTGTCTAGCTTAGAAAGCGAAGCTCTTATTTCTTGTTTCCATCAAGTGAGAAAACGCATTTCACTATATGAGTGTTTGAGGTAATATTATCTATATATTTTGAAGATACTGGTATATATTTTAAGATGTCTGTATACATTTTAAAGAGACATACAAGTATTTCTTGGCAGTTTGTGTATTGGACCTTTACTTGGGAGACTTCAGCTTACAAATTCATTTATCACCCTTCACACCTTTCTAAAAACCCATTCCCCAAAACTAAAACAAGGACAGCACAATTTTGCCTACTTAGTAGATTCTCAAGTCCAGAAAGTTCAGCTTTAGCTATCTTGTACACACACAAGCAAAAGTAACTCAAAACTTTGCAACTTTGCTCAAGCTGTGATGTCCAATGACATCCTAAAGAGTTGCTAAGACTCCTGGCCTGAGCACAAACCACTCCAGATTTTGTTTTGCTTGTGTAAAAGTTCAGCAGAAATGGTTAGCTTTTTTCTTTTCTCCCCAGCTAAAATGCTCACAAACAGCACTACCTCTCCTCCAGCCCAAGACTGGCAGAGACAGTGAAGGGAGGTGCCCTCAGAGTACAATTTCACACCACAAGAATCATCTTCAGCAGAAATTTTACAGACTAATTTTGCATTTAAAAAATAATCAGGAAGTGTCCTCAGCAAGTTCCTGTGGAGACAGAAGATGTTATTGTTGGGATGGTAGCTGCTACTTGCCTGGTATTAACCTATGAGAAGATACAAAGTTTGTGTTGTATGACGTATCTTCAAATCATATCCATGCAGACATGAACACAAACTTACGAGCTTTCAGAGACAAGGAGGGAAAGGCCCATGTAAGAAGAAAATACAGACATCCCAATTTCTCTTGCAAAAGGGACTGAATTCCTTTTCAGTTACAAAAATTTTATTTGCCCTTGAAAATTTTTTCCTGCTATAACACTCCTACCAGAAATTATTCTCTTTACCCAGTAACTGCAGTGTTACATGGAGGAAAAAGAAAACATTGAATTTAAAAGTTTTGAGAAAATACGCTTAAAAGAGCAGCAAATAGAAACTAGTTTAACAGTAACATGTAACTCTATCAATTTTCAATCTCTATTATCATCGCCCTGGTTCTACTGAATCTTTAAAAATTCTTTGGGAAGCTTTGGAACAATGGTGACACGTCGGTCTTTACAAATGTAAGCTCACACTTCTCTCAGCCAGAGAGTGTTCCAGTGGGGAAATCCAATAGAAAAATTGTCTGTGGGAAACAATCCATTGGCACATTACCTCTTTTCAAAGCTCTCCATTACATACCACACAAAACACAGGTGCTGGGTGACTCCTTTACCTCTTTTTTTTTAGAGCTGACTAATAAAAATGACAGTCAGCATCAGGTTCTCACTGAGAAAAATCAGTCAGTGGCAGGCCTGAATTCAGTGGCAATGTCTGTGAAGAAAAGGACTACCTAACATTGATGCTGTAATTTAGAATCTAGGTGATACAAACATGATTTTAACTTCTAAAATTTCTAACTTTTAAGAATATGTCATGAAAAATCCCTAAAAGTGTTTTGTTCAGCTGTTAGGATAGAAAAGACTGAACATATACCCACTGAGAAATGGACTGTAAAATAAATATGCTTTTAAAAATTATTTTTAAAAGTAACAAATAGCTTTCATGGCTTTAACAAAGGAAACGTGTTGCAGAAGCCACACTTTTATATAGAGTAAAAAAAAAAATATTGTGGCATGTGATAGTTATCCTGAGTCACATATTTATGATTTTACATGACACAAATACAAACTAGGAAACAAATTTAATATAACTTAGAAGAAATGTCTTGATAATTAACAAATAACATTTTTTACAGTCTATCAGAAACATGAATAGCAAATTTATTTCACTAGTATTTTTTCCTAAGTAACTTGTTATAACATCTATAATCCCTTTAATCTGAATTGGTCTGTATCTGTAGTGATAAAAGGGAAAAAAAAAAAGAATATGGAAATATTGTAAAGATTTAATTCAGTTTTCCCTGAAGGCTTCCATGCAGTTTCAATTATAGTTGTGTCAAACTTAACACTCTAATGGTGCATATATGCATGTTATTTCATATATTTATACTCCGTGAAATTACTGGCAGAAAAGGACTGAAGTAAAAAGTTCCTAGGAAACCATGACTGAAGGCAAGCTTTAGATCAATTATACATCAATTACAATTCTATTATTGTAGCTATTATTGATACAAGATGTTCACATATCTAAATAAAACCCTCTCTTTGCTGCAATTTTCCATGTGCTACCCAGGTAAAAAATAAGACGTAGAAGTAGTGGGATTTTTAGCTGTGCTTAAATACTCGTCGTAGAAGTTTTAGAAAATCTACTAAATGTCTCCTTTCATTTTTTAGGTGCTTAAATGCTTTTAAGAATTGCATATGGCCCTAGCTCCAGCTGATCTTCAGTTCAATCCAAATCCATATACATTTACTAGTTTTTGGATTTAGCCCTTCATAGTTTGGCAGAGGGGGTTGCCTAACTAGTCAGTAAAGGTTTACATCCAGAACATAGGGTAAAACATTTCCAAAACCTCCTGGAACACACCTGGGAGATGAGAGGTGAAGAATTTATTTGTATGGTTATAGGGTCTGTAGAAAACCCACAGAGTGATAGAAAGAGCAAGCCTAATTAGCAAGAATAGGTGAGACTGATCAAACAAGCAAGCCTAATTAGCATGAAGAAGTGATGACATAGGTCTATGTGGCAACTAGAATTAGAACCATATATGCAGAGTTAACTGTTTTATATATACATAGGTCATATAGATACTGAACAGACTTGATGTTGACTTCATTAATGTTCTAATTAAAATTTAAAACATTTTTGGTTCATAAGTCAGAGCAATTAACTTAGAAACATGAAATACTTCGTGTCGTTGTTTTTCAGGGTGCTCAACTCTTCAGTGAGAGATACCTCAAAATACTGAAAGGTGGATGTTTTTATAACATCACAGAGAATATTTGACAACAAGATACTGAGTTTTATCAGCACTGTGATATGCTATACTCACTGTATCAAAAAAAGAAAAAAGTCTGTTTTCATGTCAAATTATGATTCAGTCCTTGTCAACATATTAGCAATTAGGCCAGAGAAGCATACTGATATTCATATTTTGTGGAACTAAAATGCACTACATTTATCAGCTTCAGTGCTTTAAATTAAATATTGACAAGAAAAGATGGGGAAAAATTATTTGTTATCCCATATGCCACTCAAAATGTCAAGTCTGAGAAATGCCATTTTCCAGTTTTTCCTGATATGTGAGCATCGTCAGACACTGTGTATTTTTGTTTCATGGTGACATTAAGAAAGAACAGTCAAAACCATAAAGGTTAAGTTGTTCCTTCTGTTTTGTCAAGCTGTTTAATCTTCTTCCAATGGACTTGGATTTTGGGAGAGATGTGGATGACAGCAGTTTTAAGAGAACTGAAAACCAGCTCATTGAAAAACTTTTGAAGAAAGCAAAATTAATTGATTTTAGGACAACAAAGAAACTCATGTTATAAAACCTGTTTTATATAATACTGAATTTGTCATCATATGTTATTATCAATTAGGAAGGACGAGTATGGCAATAGGGACTAGTAAGGCACATTAACAAAATGGCTGGCTTCAATTTAAACAGTGTCTACAAATTTGCCCTGTTTAGAGAGATGGTCCTTTTACACTCCCAGAGGAACACAACTGTGCATTAGCTCAAATGATAGCTAACAGCAGTTTGGAATCCAAGGTTTACATTTCTGTCCCATGATAATGATCATGTGTGATCCATCCAGTTATCATAACAGGGTTATAGTCCATACACGGTGGGATAATATTATATAGAATATATAAAGTTGGAACTATATTTAATTTATTAAAAGATCATGCCCTGCTTTTATTTCTATGTGAACAAAACTCACTGAGCCCTTTGCAGGCAGGAACTGCAAAGGAAACTGTTTTACATTTACTGTCCATCTAGATCATTTGGGAAAACACTGATAAAAAATTGTCTCCCTGTTTGACATCTGATATAAAGCTTAACAGAAGTGCTTAGACCAAAAAGAAGCCTCTCTTGAGGTTTGGTCATTATTAGTTTGGGGTAAGAAAATTCTGTCTTTCCGTGGTTGACTAATTTTTTAAATTAAATTTTACTCATTAGAAACTGCTTAAAACTTGGAGCTGTTAAGACAGATGACACCAAGTTGGAAAGGCTAGCTGTAACAGTCTCACAAATTCAGGACACGTGTACTGACTACACAGCTCTGCAAGTTATCAAGATTGTTGTACTTTGGGGGTAAATACACATATATCTGCAAAACAGCATTAGGAGAGTCAGTTATTGCTAGCAGCAAACATGTTTAATGACAAAAGAGTAAGAATTCTTTAGGCTCAGCCTTACATACTCATTTGCAGATGTTAATGAGGTGGAAAATTAAAAAAGACAACAGTATGTGGGACTTGATAATTCCAACCACTTATTTTACTTGTCTAGATCTCAGATTTTCTTGGCCAGAGATCACCATGCTCCTAATTTAAATCACAGAAGGTGTGAAAGTGTAAATTACCAAAATTTGTTTTCACTCGGGGCTGTTTGGCTCATCTGTAAAGATGTTCAAGTTAATTATTTTTATTCTATTAGAACAATATCACTAATGAGATGCGAGCAGAAGGGAGAAGGGGCATACAGCTGAAATTATCATCAGATTCTCTGCTGGTAGTGCTATTTCACCTGTTCTTGAGGATAAAATAACAAGTAGATACATATAAGTTAAGAATTATATGTTCAGTTCTTCTCAGCCCACTTCACTTAATAAATGTAATGTTCACTTTAAAGTCCAAAACTACATATAAAGAAGAGCAAGAGATATGCGTTGACTAAGTAGTACCTTCAAGAACAGAAATTAGACATTAAAACAAAAAGCATATTTGTATCTCAGTACTATAATGACTTCTCAATTAATTTATAGAATTGGGACCTTGGCTAAGCAATCATTAGTTCAACACAGAGAGAGACACACATTTTGATGCCATTAGCCAAGTGATTGGGTAACAAGGCTTTTTTTCTTTCTTCGGATAGGTTTTAGAGGCTTATACACCCTTTCTTCATCTTCTGGACAGTGGCAGAAACAGTTAATCACCACTGGCAGAAGCACGCATCACTGGTAGAGACCTACATGCCACAGGTACCATGCCTGTGCTACAGCTTCTGAATTCCAGTCCTGAGCCCTGTACAAAATTCAGTGACGTCAGAGAAACAACATTTACCAACTCTCTTGGGCTCAACCATTTCAAGGCTTGACTTTCAATATTCACAATTGCATCTGATCACTTGTACGAGGCTCATCTTTGTTGGTGACTGAAACAAAACACCGTCAGACTGGTTCTTTTTAATTTGCATGTTTGCTTTCAAATGTCTCACTGTACAAATGCTGTTCAACAGTTCCTATTGGTTTAGATACTGGTCATGAGAGTAGAACTGAAGGGACTAAAATGGAAACAAAATATTAAGTTCACCCTTTATATACTTTTTTCCCCTTTCATTTAAAACCCTACAAGTAAAAGAAAGTAAAAGTGTATGTGACATTTTCCATTGACATTGTATTCTTCCCAAGTCCTACAGATAAGGTATGACTTTAATGACACAGTTACTATTTTTTGCCTTCCAAGCAATCATGATCTCAATGGAAGAGACAGTAAGAGATGCTCCCACTGAAACTGTCCCAGGAGATAGCGCTTTAATGGAACAAATTCAATACATCTTTGACACAATGAAAACACTATTAACACTAACTAAAATGTATTCATAAAAGCAGTTTCTTTTCAAAAGCAAAATCCTTGGTATTTACAATTTTAAAGAAAGAATAAATATCTGTGATGCTTTGCAGTGATATGGTGTTCCCCCTCCCTGAAACCCCACAGATAGCTATGTAACTCTAATGGCACAGCTACATTTTCCCCTCTAAGTAATTTTGATCTCAATGGAAGTGACACTAAGAGATGCTCCCACTGAAATGATATCTCTGAGGAGAGGGATTTCATGAAAACGGTTCAATTTACCTATGACACAGTGAAAACACTAATAAGATTAACTCAGGCATATTCATAGCAGTGGCTGCTCTTCAAATGCAAAATCCTCAATAGCTGATACTTCAAAGCAAGGACAGCAATCACGCAGCTGGAACAGAGCCCTGTCATTTTGCAAAACTGGGGATGAACAAACTGGTCTGCCATCAGTAGACCCATATTATATTTTGAGGAGGAATCTAATAAATTTTCCAAATTTCAACATAACAGAACAAAAAGTTTTCTTTCCATTCCCAGTCTTTGTACCTAAACTCTGTGGCAAAGATGTCTCCATAAACTTCCTCTAATAAAAGGAGAGTGTTTCTAATTACAAAAAGCAGAGAGGCCAAAGTGACTAAAAATGCAAACCTACAATATGAGACATGGCTACAGGAAAAAAAACCTAACCAACCACTGACTGCCATCAAGATCTCAGAATCTCCTGAGCTGGAAGGGACCCATAAGGATCATTGAGTCCAACTCCTGGTTCCACACAGGACCAGCCAAGTCAGCGCATGGGACTGAGAGCATCATCCAGACACTTCTTAAACTCCGTCAAGCTCAGTGCTCTGACCACATTCCCTGGGAGCCTGTTCCAGTACCCAACCACCATCTCAGTAAAGAACCTCTTCCCAATATCCAAACTAAACCTCCCTTGTCACAGCTTCATACAGTTCTCTAGAGTTCTATCACTGGTCACCAAAGAGAGGAGATATGCACTTGCCCCTTCACACCCCCTTGTCAGGAAAGATCGCACTCTGTGGTCTTAATGGAAAGTTGTTCACATTGATAATAGCAGGCCTGAAGGATTTTCATGAAAAGATAAAAATGTTGGGTTTGGTACACAGTATTATTTCTTCTGTCAAATCTCTAATTTCTGCCACAAACTCCTGACAGTAAATGACATTCCTGAAAAAACCCCAAACTGTGCCAACTGCAAAACAGCCATTTTCTCCCTTAACAGATTAAAAAAGGGGAATAATTTGAGGAAAACTAACACTACTTTAGCCCACTTAAAACAATTCTGCCAACAGGAATAAACTCAAACCATTTCTGTCTGAAATTCTACAACTCAAAAAACTTAAAAGCAGCATAAAAGCACACATTAAGTTGGAACTCTTAGGGAAAAATACATTGCAATTGTCACCTTCCCTCCTCATTTTGAGACATGCAGCTTTACTGAACAGTCAGCATTTCACCCTTTTTCAGCCTTCTGCCAGGTCAGCCAAACTTTGTTATGCAATTTACTCATAGTCATTCTGTTTTCTGTGGCAGCAGAGGTTACAGAACAGAACAAGCAATGTAATAGAAATTAAATGCTGCATGTTACTGACAATTATTTTTTTTTAAATTATAAATAGAACCAATATTACTGCAGTAACAGCAATTAAACCAAACTAGTAAAATTGGAGAATTTATAAATACTGTCATTGCTAACATGCAAAAATGACTCAGGAAATAAAATCTTAGTCTCTTCAAATAAACGAGAGTTTAGCTGTTGACTTTCATGTGAATGGCATTTCACGCAAAGAGCAATAAATGTGTATTTTCTGAGGTGTTTGAGAATGACAGGAGTAGCACAGTTTCTTATGGCATCTCTCCTGGATTGTTATCACTAATAAGAAAATAAACCACCAACAAGACTGTAGGTATTGTTACTGGCCTGCTGTCTCTTGTACTAATTGTAGAGGATTAGAATGCTCATGTTCTAATCTACAAGAATTCATTCACACTGTTTTTAGTTAAACAAATTAAAAAATATAAAAAAGAGAGAGAGAAGACATCGCAAGAGCCAATCAAGAAAAGAAAGGAAACAAAGTGCCTTTCTTTTAAACATTCTCTTAGATGTGCATCTGAGAGGAACAGGCATGATACTACATAAGGACTTTATGATCCTGTCAACTCCAAGGCCAGGAAGATAATGGGGTACTCATTGATGTTGACATCCAACTGGTCTGCCCTCAACCAGGCTACCCACAGCCCCAGGATGTAATTCCTAGTGACAGGGTCTCTGCACTACACTCACCCTCGCCCAGTCACATCTCTTCCTGCTTTCTGACATTTCGATTGCTATGATGATAAGTGGAATCTCTATATTTTTCCATGTGTAAAATTCCTCGGGATCACATTTTCAAAGAGGCCTCCGAGTGATTGCTAACATTTCATCAGCAGCTTTCATGACTGAAACTCTGTACACACAAAAAATCTTCCCATATTTGTACAGACTGAAAGAGCTTGTGTCAATCAAGCAGGAAAAGAGCTCTCTGAACTCTGTGCTACAACAGCATCAGTTGTTTGAAGTCCACAAAAAAGCTATGTCATATTCTTTGCTGTTGAGCACTGTGTAAGAATTCATTGTCCTCTAGACTTTCATACAAAATTTTGATAGTAAAATAGCATTAAAATGCTCCATACAGAGTGCTGAAAAGGTAGCTTGCTAGCAGCCCTGGAACAAAGATGATCTTGGTGCTGTTTATCACAGCCTTCCAATCCTCTTCCACCCTTTCTATTTATTTCCTTTAAAAATTCTTTTATAAAGAATTTTAAAGGTTCTTTTATACTTATTAAAATGCAATTTTGATTTTGTGAATCAAAATAGTTGTTGGAGGTATCTCATCAATGAGTGGTTTTGATAATTTTCAATGGTTTTACCTTGGGATTTTATGTTAAAGAATACATCTGTACATAATACAAATCTAAATTTCCAAGATAAAAATATGTATCTGTGTTTTTGGGGAAAAAAAAAGATACAAACAAATACAAATGTCTGTTGCATTACTCTTGAGAAATGTCATTTTAAAGCACAGAAAATTATACTGCCAACAAACAACACCTTATCTACTGATCATTGATCATCAGACACAAACCCCAAGATGCACCTTTGGATTCAGGCCAAAATCATGTGTCCAGAAAGCAACAAAACAAACAGTATTTTGTGCTTCAAATACCAGATGAGTTGCACTGTTCAAATGCTGGGCTCTCTTCCAAACCTCCACAGGTGGCAAAACAGAATTGCAAGCAATTGTCCTGCAGTAAGACTTCTTGTTTAGCTTGCACACACATATTTCCTCAGATTTTTTATCTAGCTCAATGATTTAAGCTATTTTATACTATAATTTCTAATTAGTTGTTTTTAAAAGAAATTATTTGAATCATAAAATATGCTACTGTACAAGCTGAACTAAGGAAGAGAAAGAATCTTCAGATAAATTTTTAATGAATACTTTTGGACTAGGGGAATGTGGCTTCCCACAGACAGTTCAGTGTTGCTCCAAGGCAAAAATTGGTCTCCCTTGGAGTTAGCCAAACCACTCCATTTAGTGTTAACTAGTTCTTGAACCTCAGTAGATACATGCATGTCCTTACAGTCATTACATACATGTTATTAGGTTATGTCATTCAGCCTCTAATTTGTTCTCCCTATAGAAAACAGAGTACAGCAGGGAAGGCAAGTTCCTGTAAACAGCTGTCTGTCAGCTCTATGGGCTGGGAGCTGGCTTTGGTCTCTCCCATGCCAGAGCTATTGGGTCCTTTCCACCACTACCAGGCACAGATTTAGAATGTCAAGGGTTTGGTCCTAACCAAGACTTTGAAAAACAACCATGTTTGTTCTTCTTTAATAAATTACACACCTTCAGCTCATGGCACATGATAAAATGAACATAATAAAATGGAAAACTGCATATAAATTCATAGCAAATGAGGGGAAAAACCCTCAAATTTGTTTATTTAATTAATCCGGCACATATTGGCTACAGGATTAATTTGCAGCTACATCATAAGTTAGACAAATAGATACACTCTTCTGAAAGGTGTCATTCCCTGTACAAGGATGAACAAGATAAGAGCTGGAGAAGTGTAAAGCAATGCTTTACAGGCAGGTCTTGCAGTATGTCTCGCACTGTGTGTTTGAACAAATACAGAAAGCATTTGCAGAATAGGCTCTCAGTTTGTGGTGGGATCTAGATGCATTGCTTTGGTAACTTCAGTGAAAATAACTTTTAGGAGTAACATTATTGCATTAAAACACAGAAGCACTAAAAAGTCGTGTACAAGCAGTCCTGATTCAGCTTTATAGCAGAACACAAACAGAATACCAATTGTCAGTGCAGCAGACAGATAAAACGTGACAAATATTTGAGACAAACATTTCACAAATAAAACCCTCACCTTACCTCTCTTTGTAAAGTGTTCTTTGTTTCTGTCATTGGCTTCTTCCCTCCTTCAGCCTTCCTAAAATAGTGAGTTGAGACAGAAGGGAGAAACACATTAGTTGCCTATGAGGAGAGGGGGGGAAAGCTGTGCATATACAACAAGCATTTAGTACATCCAAAAATGGCTGCAAGCTATTCTTGCATTGTAAAGGAAATTTTCAGGGCAATATTTAGCAACAAAGCAGACAGAGTATGACTTCAGTACTTCCTAAGTTACTAGTTCTAGGAAAGAGGAATCTTTCTTGACTTTTGCACTTGGCATAACAGATAAGATTTCTTTTGCTGGCCACAGGCTAAAGTTGTTGCTAACGGAGTAAAGTGGCACCAAGAGTCAGAGTCTGTCATTAAACAGACCAATACCTCATTCTGGACTAGATCCAGCAAAGCATTCAGCAGCTGTTTAACTTTAAATATAGTCATAAATTTTTGTTGTACTAAGCACCTGCAAACACTCCAAATAAAATCAATGGAACTGGAGGACAAGTAAAGAATTACTTGCATATCATATTCAGAAGCATCCAAAAATGGCTGAGAAACATTCCGTGTTAAACAAAGGTATTTCCTTCACAAAGTCTTCAATGTGGTTTGGAAAAGTCCTTGTCTGTTATTACTAGCAGAGAAGAAAGCCACTAAGGCCTGGGAAAAATAAGCTGAGAAGTATTTGGCTTCTCTCTTCTGACTTCCATACCGGGGTTCAAGGTTGTCCTTACAAAATTTCCAGCTATACTTGCTACCAGCATAGATGATGCACAGTCTAAAGCTTATCCACATCAAACAGCCTCCTTGAGAGCTCACCAGCCATACATTTTAATGTGTTTGTGTCTTTCTAATCAGCTTGGTTGATCTCCGTTTTTATTGCATCTCACATGTATATATACACATTATCCTGCTGGTGGTTTATTGAATTTATGAAATTTCTTTACCCTGCTGAACTAGCTGATGAATTTTCTACTGATAATTTAACTGTGGTAAGTACGGTCCATCCATCATTTCCTTATTTATCTCTGGAAGAGAAAACAATAGTCACTGGGTCTTTGAAAAAAGCCTTGTGACCTGACCCCTAATAATGAATTGACAATAACAGGGTTTTGCTTAGGAGTACGAGGCCTGTCATAATGTGGGCTGGGAAGAAAGTTCCATTAAACAGCTTGCCAGCGGTGCAATATTGGTCGAGCTGATTGTTTCTCCTACAGGAGTTATAAATCAATAGCACGTGCCCAGATTCATAAGGAAAGTTGAAATCTTTCTCTTTAAAGAAAGATTATTTAAAGTATTTTTGTTATTGCTGAGTTTTCATTCATTATTTAATCATTTGATTTATATTAATTCTATTATCAAAAAATGAGGAATTACCTATTCCTGTCTTCATATTACAGACCATATGGTCACATAATGAAAATGTAGATCTAGAAAGAAACAAATTATTGTTTCTATCCTCCCCAGAGAATAATAGCCAGATCTAGATGCATGCTATTTTACCTGATTGCAAAAATAAACTGTGGTTTTAAAAATTTCTTCTGACATTTTTCATTATTAGTTTTCAAAAGCCATATTTGGTTTCTATTTTACATACAAAGAAACATTCGCCTCTTTGCCAGCAATGAAAAATGTCTTCAAAATAATACAAAATTAATCCTCAGTGGTACTTTCATGAATCACATGAAACTGCATGCACAGAACAGTATTTTTTGGGATGTCTGAATCTCATTTTGAATAGACAGAAAGACACTGAAGCAGATTCTGTACCCCTGCAGCATAGGATTATAGAATCATTTAGGTTGGAAAAGGTCTTGAAGCTCAGACTCTAACCATTAACCTCACACTGCCAATTCCACCACTAAACCATGTCCCTAAGCACCACATCTACACATTTTTTAAATGCCTCCATGGATGGGGATGAAGCCGCTGGGTAGGCTCTTCCAATGATTGAAAACCCTCTTGGTGAAGAATTTTTTCCTCATATGCAATCTAAACCTCTGCTCACTACAACCTACTTTCTGGTAGTTGTAGAGAGCAATAAGCTGCCTTTTTTCCAGACTAAACCTCAGTTCCCTCAGCCACCCCTCCTAAGACTTGTGCTCTTGACTCTTCACACCAGCTTTGTAGCCATGAGACTGAATCTGCAGAAGAACCACAGCCCTGAACAAGGCAACTACCCAGAATCCAAGTATTTTCCCAACTCTTCCTAAACAACATGAAAATAAAACTTGCAGCTTGAAAACCCTTGAAGAAAACAATGGTCACAATAGCACTCTAATCTTTTGCACAGTAACTCACTGAAAGGACTATAAAACAGTTACTCGTGAAAGAGTAGAACAGTAAATGAAGTGAAGGTACTTTTTTGGGGCAGGGCCAACACAAACTCCCTGCATTGGAGGCTGACCTATCCAGATTTCCTATTTCAAATTAATCAGCAAATGTGGAGTCACAGGAATGTAGAATTTTAATATAGCTGCAATTCCAATCCTTCCTAGTACTGAGGGCAGCAATGTCCTCAGGTCCTAATTTAGAACAATCACAGTTTATGTAGTCTTGAGATCAAACTTACTAATAGTAACACACTGTTACTATTACTGAACTAGTCTACAACTGATTAATTCCGATAATTTCCTGTATGACCGGTATATTTATTCTTCAGTAAATTATAGACAGTTTTGCCTGTGTCAGGTGGTATCTTCGCTTAAACAGTACTTTCTCCTCCTTGGTGTTTCTCCTGTTCACTCTTTCTCTTATCCCCTCATATTAAGTTTGATTCATTTTAAATAAAGTTGACTAAATTAAATTGCCTTAAAAGGAGCAAATATATCACCAGTCCTCTCTCCTTTTTTATTGTGCTAAACTAAACAAACCTGTACTGGTCTCACAGTGCATTTTCCATTCACTTATGAGACTTTTAGCCCAAGTGTTAGTTTTAATTTATCTTCCTTCATCTTGGAGGACCCAAAATGAGCTAAACTTGTGCAGATCATCACTTACAAAACAGTACTACAGATTTCCTACTGGTCTTATGTACTCATATTAGTCAGAAGTCTATGTCTGAGCACTATTGAGCACTAGGAAAAAAGGAGTTTGAGGTGGAAAGAGTGAGACCTAAATGTTTAGTCTCAGTGTGTGGAGAACATTTTACAGACAAAGCAAGGAAAAACTAATTATGTTCAAGGAAACATTCCAAACAAAAGGTGCAGCTGTTTCCTCCAGAAATTGTGCAGAGAAATCCTTTTATCATTCGATTCTCCTTTCTCTGCAGTCACCTTCTGCTTCAATCTGTACTGTAAAGAATATGCATGAGTACATGTCTAAGTGTACTTATTTGTCATTGTCTACAGACTTTCAGAAAATGGTTTTGCCTAATGGAAGCATCGCACCTTTGTGTAATGGCACAACACTACTGAATTCTGAGCATTCTGCTCTATTTGCGTTTTTTATTTTATTCACAATCACACTCCCTGTATTTTTCAGTCCTTATTTCCAGCACAGCAAATAATTCTGGTTCTTAGTTTTGCAAACTAAGTCCACTGAATCATTATATCAACTTCCTGCCAAAACTCATGCTTTCCTACTTTAAGCAATCCCATTTCTTCTAAACCAGGCTTTGCAGCACTCTTGCCGTTATTTTAGATGTCCGGTGTTCTGATCTCTGACACAATCTGTCCTCAAACTTGAAAGTCCATGACTGCAAAAGACCTGACTCAAGCTTCTGTCCCTCATTTTGATTTCTCCTATAAAACTGCTTTTGTTTTTATTCTGAGAATTAAGTATTTAAGTCTCTAATGTGCCATTGGATTTGTTTTGCTCACTTAATGTAACCTGTAAAATAAATGTAAGATGTTATTCAATTAAGTATTTTTAAACAATACCTTAAATTCATTGCTATTTTCAGTTAAGCCTACTTCTTATTTGAATCTTTATAAATAATCTGTTCCACCTGGGATTACAATAAAATTTAAAGTCACACTTCTTTTTTTGTACCATCTTTGCTTCCATTAATTGTTTCAAAGCCTTTTACTTTTTTTTTCCCTTTCTGCAACTATTTCATTTCTAATACCATGAGGGTTTCTTACACAATTAGAAATTACCAAATAAGAGTTAGGAGTTCTGACACAAATTTGAGCAGACTGTTTAACACTACAACTACTGTAAAGGATGCTACAGGAAAGACCTAGAGAAAAAGGAGGAAGATGCAGGTAAAATTTCATTTCAGTGCCTGTTCTGCACCGCTGTTCTAGTTCTCCAGCCAGCCTATCTGCCCCGAGACAGCTGAAGACCTCTCACTTCACACACCTCGCTCACCATTCTGTAAATGTTTCCAGTGGAAAAAGAACACACTTCTGGAACAGCCCTACCTCCTGTAATCGTTGACTGTGTGCAGCATGGAGGGGCAGGGGACACAGACAGGTACATAGAATAAGCTTAGGGGACATTTACTGTCTGCTAGAGTAGAAAAACTCTGCCAGTAGGAGGACAGATAATAGGCACCTTAGTGCAGTTTCCACATTGAAAAGGAATATTTTCAGAAAAATATAGCCATTTTCTTAGCTTCTTTGCCAAACCATAGCAGCAAGATACTCCACATATCAATGCATTACATCCCACAGAACCCATGCATCTGCCAGAAAAAATTATCACAAATGACACTGTAACAGATACATGTTTCTGCTAAGAAAATTCCAAGTGCTCACACTTTGGTATGCTCAACATCTTGTCCACTCTACAGCCCTCTGAAGCCATGCTTGTTACCATGGCAGCCATTCAAAAAATGTTGCAGGACCCAGAAAGGTAGAGTGAAAAGCTTGAAGAATGTCATTTAGTACATAACAGTAGTGGCCACCGGGAATCACCTGGGGTTTCTCATCTTCTCTACTTCAGCTCATTTTTAACCGTTCTTACAGATTTTATACATTTTCTGTATTTTAGTTTCTTCGAATACATTTTTTTGATGTCCAGAAGATTCCCAGAGCCAATTTAAATGTAAACAAAACTGTTAAGTACAGACCCCTGACCTAGAAGTTATAGATTACAGGGGGGGGAAAAAGAAACCCATCACTATTGTCACAGTTCTCTCTCCCTCTCTGTCACACTAATCCCCTCAAACAGTACAGGGTTAAGTACAGGTTTTGCATTGTATTCTCGTAAGTGCCATGAGATGAAGCTTAGATATCCCCCATAACACCATCTGTGAAACGCTGACACCGCTCTAATCTCAAATGCTTCTTCCTGCACTTATCCTGTTTTCTGTCTCTTGGTCTTGCAAGCCTGTTTACCCAGGAGGTTCAGGAGTGCATGAGTGGACAAGCAAGGCAGGGTCCAACCACACACACTTAGTGCTGAAAAGCAGGTGTCTCTGCAGCTCTCAGATTCTCCAGAGCTCCTTCCCCACCAGCTCAGGCCTGGACAGCAATACCCAATGCTGAGATAAGCGTTGAGCACCAGTAGCTATAGGTTTTGAAGCTGCTGGGGATCCAGCTCTTCCCTGTGACATTTGGTGGGTGGCTTCATTAGATGAACATCACAAAATGAGGAAGAAGGGACAGAAGCAGCATATAAAACTTCATGGTGCAAGTAAGGACATCAAGGCTTTATCAGTTGTTTTTCCTGAATCTCACTTGGATGTCAGTCCACTTCCTCTCCAGTCTTTCCTTCTATTTCAAATTTAAAAGTTTTTAATGATCACTCACTGCTCATCTCTGCAATGAATAGACAGTAATAAGAGGCCCTGACAGCTTTGGGAACCTCTCTGCATGACTGCAAATCAATCATAAAACCCCCAGATTTCACAATCCCTGCCCCTGCTACATTTTCTCCTCACCTGTGAATGGAGAAGGTGATGTTGGGGTAATGCACACATTTGAATGATAGTATGCCCCAGAAAGAATCCAGTTCAATGATACTGCTGAGAAGCCAGTGAATGTTGAGTAGCCATGGACACTTTCATACATGCGGCCTACTATGTGTTCCTGAGACTGGTTCTGAAGGAGGATTTCTGCTGTAAGAGCTAAATGTATTTTATTGCAGCACTGTTAATTGATTTGGTATTTGCCATACAGTTCTAAATTTCACATCCTGCATTGTAATCAGATAAGAAACAATGTTCAGAACCACTTACATGATTTAGGAGATGAAAACCAGAACTATGCAGCTATATGACTTGCAAGACCTACACTGGTATCCTTGCACAGCACTGCTTTGGCAGAAGACACGATCAGCTTCCATTTGGGAACAGCTCACATCTTGCTGGGATGTGGAAATGGCTCTTACTTTTGAAAGTCACTTAGGTGTTTTTGAACTTCCTGGTGACAGTGTTTAGAGAATTTTCTGGGTTAGAGCACGATGTTACTAGCATTCTTTTTTCCTTTTTTTTTCTTTTAAAGAAACAAAAACTCATAAGGAATATAATTTTTCTTATGGAAGACTGTCTTGGGCAACAGCAATCCAGGATAAAACTGAAACAGTTACTAACAAGCAGAACCTCTCTCCCAGCAGCAGGGAGAAAGTGAGTTGGAGAAATGGCGAGGAAGGGATAAAGCACAGGAGTCCTATGCAAGACAATTCTTTCTACAAAAATAGAAGCAGCAGAAGGAAAGAATTAGCAGGTTTTTTTAGATACAACACAGAGCAGCTAAAAAGAAATATGATGTAATTGGGGTCATGGAGATTTGGTTTGTGCAGAAGACTGGCTAAGATAACAAACCAAAAAAATAAAAGGAGACTCAGAAGAGTTTGAAGAGAATTTTGGGAAAAGGGATATTCAATACCTAAAGAAATAATTTTCATATTGCAGACTTGGTAAGGAACTGAGAACATGTTATCACTCTAATTATAGAGGTGTGGAAGTGGAAGGCAGAACTATCAGATGTTAGGACATCATAATAATCCTAAATCCTACAAAACTGCAAGGCAGAATGTGCCATGTGATCACATAAACTTGACCATGGTGGAGCTTGTTTGCAATCTACCTTGGAATAGTGACAGAGTCTATGTGGCCTACCAGGAGTGGACAGAGAGGGCAGGAAGCTGCCTGAGTTATTACAGCAAACGATGTTTTATGGTCAGACACTATAGATCAAGGTACAACTACTGGGTTTTTTTAATTCCTATTAAATTTCCTTTGTTTTTACCACCCAACACAGAGGAGAGGTTATCTTGAAAGTTCCTCTCTCCTTCAAGATATCCATGGACAAGATCATTAACTTCTGCAATGGTAAGAGAGCAATGTGACCTGTGTCAGGAGGTTTTGCCAACTGTCCAGCAATGCCTGAAAGACACATAACTAGTGGGACAGCTAGTCTCTGCCAGACTGTTCATCCAGCAGGATGCTGAGGAGAAAAGCCTGCCTCTGGCAGCAATTAATGATCAGCAGAACCTGGCTGCAGTCTCCTGCTCGCAATACAAACCTGAGTCCATGGCTTTGGAAAAGCCTGAAATTCCTAAAGGCTGAAATTCCAGAGTTGAAAAATGGTAGGCCAACATAGGTAGAAACACCAGGGTGAGAAACTACATTTTGGAAGGCCTATTTCAAAGGCTAGAAGTGACTTGCCTGGGAAACAAAACTGCTCCAAATCTCTGGAGACCCCTGGGGAAAGTACTTCTAGTTTCCATCCAGTTACCACCCAGTTTACAGTTTTCTAGAACACGTATCTTCTAAGCCATATCATTTTGACACCAGCAGGATGAGCCAAACATCATGTTTACATGAACCGCTTGAAAGTCAGATGCATCTTTCACTCCCACAAATTCCTTTGCTGCAGGTTTCCTATAAACCACAGTAAACATCAGATATCATCCTCAAATAGAATCTCATCAATCAGCATCTAAATACAGTATACAATACAATGAGCTACCCAGAATGTCTCAGCATCTTTACTTGTCCCTCAGTTTAAATATTTAGTAAATATTCATGGACCTTCTTGAAACTGCTCCTGCCTTGGGTTTTTTTCAAAGGAAATACATTCCTAATAATGTGTTTTAGCTCAAGTATTTACAAGTGTATTGTGCTTCTGTCGTTGAAATTGGTTAAAAAGCTACAACTTGTACACAAGCTATGGCTTATTCCAGCAAAATGAATATGCAGCACTGGTATATTTTTTTCAATTAATTCAATAAAAAGGGTAATTTATACTAGAAAGATAATTTAAAGAGAAAAAAACCCAAACATAAAACTGCAGATAATTTTATTCTTTCCTTCTGACTCATGCTGACTTTTCCTTCCTTTTCCTTGAGGTTTGTGCTCTCACCTGCTTTGTTGAGCAGAATTTAGATTTAGGTTTATAACAGTATTTTCAGAAGATTGCAATAAAGGTTTTTCTAACTTAGTAAATTATGTTTAAAATTAACTTTCTGATAGTTTCCTTCATAAGGAATTTTGTGGCTTCAATACCACAAGGGGCTAGGCCTTCAAATCTACTTGTCTCCATGCTTCTACACATCTCCTCCAGAGAATTTTATCCTATTTCTATCCCTTACATAGTTTCATTTTTTCTATTTATAGCTATGTTTAATTATGAATAATCTAGTAAACACCTTGAAATACCCTGCCTTCAGCCAACATTAATCAAAGCTATCATCAAAATAAGTTACAATAGTTATAATGATTTAGAGACACTTAGGCACTGAAACAGTTTAAATAAATTGACACGGCACGCAAATATATGCTAGAATGATGAATTATTTCTAATCCATTAATATTGCAAACTCCTTTTACCACTTCAAGGCTATTTCTGTGTGGATTCAGGGTTTATACTTTAATGTTATTTATTTGAAATAGAAAACAGAGGCAAATACTCAGCAAGTGAACTTTCATGCTTCCTTAAGAGTTCCATTTCTATACTATGTATGCCTGGGTTCTATAGAGAGCAATATTGTGTTATACAATATTTATATTCTGTCCTCCAGTTACTTGGCGCACACAAACCATCACACTTACTGATTCAACTGGAGAGATGACGTTCTGTAACCTTTGAGTTGCTGGGTACATATTTTTGAGCAATTGTTATGCAATACTTGTTTCTCTTTCTATTAAAGGCTGAGACTTTAACAATAGTAGGCTGTAATTCCTCTAATATAAATAAAGAAAAAATATTAGTTTGATGTAAGTGCAGAGAAGGACTACTTTAATAATGGAAAAACTCTGTTTGGCCTGGAAGAAGAGGGGACAATCGCCCTGTGTACATATAGTAGGGTTGGTGGGAACAGAAGGAAATTTGAACACCAGGAAAAAGGAGTAAGGGGAGCAATTAAGTCCTTAGTTCTTCAGATGGAGAAAGAAAATTACCGTCTCTAGAATGCAGAAAATTTAAGTGGGAAGAGAAATGTGGAAATTCTTGATGTGCCATAAAAAGCAGTATCTCTATTGGGTCCAAGATTTTTATCGTCTGGCTGGAGTTCAGTTCTGGGGTCATCTTTTGGCAATATATTTCTGTCTTTTCATTCCCATGCTCACCAGTTGTTTGCTTTTGCTGGCCTAGTGTTGATCAGGAAAAACATTGTCCTTCCTAAAGTGTATCTTCAGCATCTGTGATTTCTAATAGTTCCATTGTGCAGGACAGTTGGTGAGGTGGTTGTTTTGCACTTGATGCAGATGTGTTCATAAAATATGTGAGTTCAAGTGCTTAGAGTCGTACATCCTTTTACTAGCACCTGATTTATTCAATAGACTCAGTAATATTAACAAAAGTACAAGACTGTTGAACTAATAACTGATGCTCCAAAATTACTTTATTCCAAACTGTATATTTTAATTTGATCTTATTTTTTTATTTGGTACTTAAGGAGCAAGATATCTTTAATAATGTTACATGTCTGTTAACTTTCCTTTCCTGAGCAAATTCTGGCCAGCTGAGGACTAATTTGAAAGACAGATAAAAGCCTGAAGCTCCTGCACACGTTCTGGAAATCAGCAGCTGTACAGAAAAAGAAACAAATTAGCGCTCTAACAGGGAAAGACAGACAGGATTCAGCCATTATATACTTCTCTTTGGCAGCTGCATGTTAAC
>VZTU01015714.1:1318-13251 GCA_013400835.1 Zapornia atra
GCCCTGCCTGTGGCAGGGGGTTGGAGCTCTGGGACCCTTGGGGTCCCTTCCAACCCAGACCAGATTCTATGATCACATGCCTAAGGTGGCCAAGCCTTTCCTTCCCACTTGCACACCCAGCTCCCTGCACAGCACTGTTGGATCTGTTCACATTTGGTCAGGGTGAATAATTCATAAGGACAAAACCATGCCAACGCTCCCATTTCTGTCTTGCAGGGAATTTTAACCTTTGAAGCCTGCTTTCCTCCCACATGGGTAGGAAACACAATCCTCAAGGCATTTGCTGGAATGCAGCTCCCAAGATTTGCAAAGTTGTGAATCTCTGTCTGAGAATTTCATTCCCCCCCCCAAATGTTGCTGCATCAGGTTTTGATAAAGCAATATTTGCATCTGTAATTATTTCTTTCTCTTCCCCCCCCTCCCTTTCTCTCCTCACAGTCCACTACACCCACCAGGAGCACTAAGGATGCTTCAGCAGAGTGGGTACCACTCTGTTCCCACTGCAAACAGCCCTGCTGCCTCTGCCTTCTCCATTTCTCTAGGTGACTGTAAAGGAGGATCAGCCCTTCACAAAGTCTTTGGGCAGCTCACTGGTTAATTTGCTCAGGGAACCAGCTGAAGCACCAGGGTTATGCTCAGCCCTGGCGTGCCTGTCCCTTGGGTAGGGCTTGCTCAGCCCCATCCTGCCAACAGCAGCAGCCAGATAAGAGCAACCCACTTCCTCAGAGGATGTTGTGGCTCAGCACAGATAAGCAGTGAGAGATAGGGGCTCTAGAGAGAGGAAAGCACTGGTTTGTGTCTCTCTCTGTGCCTGAGGAAGCTGGGATGTTGCCCAGCCTAGCAGGTTAGCAGGGATGTCTCCTGTTGGACCTTGCTGACATAGGTTATTATGATCAGGGGTGGCAAGCATCAGTGCAGCACTATCAGACATCACAGAAGCCCTTCCCCACCTTTTTGTAGGCATATTGTGGTGAAAGAGACTCCTAAGGAGTGGGGAGGGGCTAAGGCACCACCCAGGGACCTCAGTGGAGCAAAGGGATGGACATGGGATGTCTTTGAGGTGCCAGCCCTGCGAGATGCCAGCACAGCACCAGGCATGAGCATCCCCTCCTGTGCTGGGGGTCTGCAGCCAGGCCAGACCCCAGAGCTGTGCCTCAGCTCCTCCAAGCACCCCAGCACCTCCTGAGGTGAGACACGGGGTCTCTCCACCCCTCTCTGCCAAAAGCAAATGCTTTGCTAACCTATTTATCTCTCCTGCAACTGCCCTGTTTCCCTTGGGTGCTTCTTCTGCTCCCCCAGCCTGCTCTGCCCCTGGGGCTCTCTGCCAGCTCTCCTGCTCCCGATGGGCTGCGGGAAGATGGATTGTGGGTTCTGGTGCCTTTTATCCCGTGTTCCTCACCTCCTCCTCCCCAGCACTGCCACACCTCTGCATCGCACCTCTCTGCTGCCTCCCAGCGCTCCTTCTGCTGGATTTCACAGGTGGAAATTCAAGATTTTGGGCTTTTTACAAATTTCCCCCCCCCCTCCCCCCAGGTGAGCATCACACCCTTTTCATTCAGCTGGGACCCCCAAAATAAGTTACTCCATGATTATCTTTCCTTCCTCTGGACCAAACTGGGCTTATTCTTGTATTTTCCATAAATAGAGGCACCCCCCTCACCACCCTTTTCTCCCCCTATAGCTAAAGGCCCTTGTTTTGCCTTCCACACTTCCCACCAACCATCTTCTCTTGCTCCTCTTGATGCTTCTTCAGCTGCTCCATGAGCTGCTGAAACTCCTCCTCCTTCTGCTGCTCCTCCAGCAGCGTGGCATCGTTTTGCTCTGCATAAGCCATGGCCACCACTGCCAGGATGAGGTTGATGAGGTAGAAGGAGCCCAGGAAGATCACCACCACGAAGAAGATCATGTAGGTTTTCCCTGCTGCACGCAGTGTCTGTGGAAAGAGGGGGTGATGGGGCCTCACACCTTGGCACAGTGTAGGGTTGGCCATGAGAGGTCTTGTGCCAGGGCACCCTCCCATTTGTGGGACAAGGGAAATGTTTGGCTCCCACCTCCCCCAAGAGCTGGACATTGCCCAGTTGACCTTCCTGAGGTCTGTGGCACTGGGTTAGCAGTCAGAAGTATCCACAAGCCTGGTCACACTGATCTGTGCCACCCAAGGGCTGCAAGTGTGGGTGGTGATGGCACCAACACCACAGACTAGCTTTGCTGGCACATGGGTCCATGTCTCTCAGCCCCAAACGTCTTGGGTGTCTTGGGCCATGAGCAGTCCACTTCTAACTCCAGATCTGGGTGTAATTATTCCTAGAGGAGCAATGTCCCTTCAGGCATAGGCTTGCTTTTATCTGAACAGCAGCTGGACATGGGGTCAGTGGGGATTTCATGGTGCCTGCCTCTCCTAGAGGATG
This sequence comes from Zapornia atra, assembly GCA_013400835.1. Lineage (NCBI taxonomy): Eukaryota > Metazoa > Chordata > Aves > Gruiformes > Rallidae > Zapornia > Zapornia atra. The sequence goes on from VZTU01015714.1 coordinate 3,727, forward strand.
GCTCAATGCAGGGAACAAGTGGCCTTGCTGGTCCCCCTTACCCTGTCCTGTGTTTCAAACCAGGGATGTGCTCGATACTCTTACAGATCCCTGATGTCCACAATGCAGCTGACAGCACTGCTGAAGCTCACCTGGGATTTGCCCTGCACTGCTCCACCTGGGAAGCTGGATGGGACCATGCCCCAACTCTGCTGATCCTGGTTAGGCCCAGAAACCACAGGACAAGGTCCCATCACAGGACAAGGTCCCACCACAGGACAAGGTCCCACCACAGGACAAGGTCCCACCCATTTCCAGTCAAGTGATTTTTAACCTTTCCCAGCCCAGGGGTGATGCTGAAACGAGAGGAGCATCTGCACAGGGAGGAAGATTTGGTGCCTACCAGCTGGAAGAGGTTTTCCCAGAAGTCCTGAGTCATGAGGCGGAAGAGGGCCAGGAAAGCCCAGCTGAAGGTGTCGTAGCTGGTGTAGCCATAGTTGGGGTTCCTCCCAGCCTTCATGCACTGGTACCCTTCAGGGCACTTCCTACCAAAGGAGACACAGGGGCAGCTGGTGTGAGCACCCAGTGCTGTCCCTCCTGCAGCCACAGAGAAACCCTCCATCCCTGTCCTGGTTCTGGCCAGGCCAGGGTTGACCTCCCCAACACAGGTGAACTGAGTCAGCCCAGGTGAGCTGAGTCAGCCCAGGTGAGCTGAGTTATCCAGAGCTGTTTTCCACACCACCTGACACCTCTTGCCCATAAAAGCAGCTGCTTGGGGAAGGGCTGGGGCTGGTTTTTGCCTCTGGGACAGTTGGAGTGTGGCTGGGATGTTGGGCTGGTCAGTTCTTGCCATTGGGCAGCCCTCTGTAACTGTCAGGTCAGTATTAGCCCTGGGTGTGAGTGTACCCAGCCATTATTGTTCTGTATTCTAAGAAGACTCAGGGGGGACCTTATCAATGGTTATCAATATCTGAAGGATGGGATGCAGCAGAGGTGCTGGGATGCTTCAGCAGACCCCCTCCCACAAAGCTGATGCAATGGGGATGACCAGACTAGTATCACCTTCCCCCAAGCCGATGGACTGACAACCCCTCCAGGCTCTTCCCGTAGGGATTCCTGGACCATTCACCTGCAGAGCCACATCCCCAGCCCCAATCCTGCCCCATCCCAAGCATCAGTGATGCCATGGGCTGCACTGGCTGCCTTCTCCCATCCCAGGGATCAGAAGAGGCTTCCTCCACCCGTGCGAGCTGCACTCACCCAGCGTCGCTGCTGTTCCCGCAGAGCAGGGCATCAAGTGCTCCCTCCAGAAAGTAGAAATTGGCTTTGTGGTTGGGGGAACAGGAAGGAAAAAAAGAAAACATACTTGATTTTCAAATTCTTGGCAGCTCCTCAGCATCAGGGACATTCCCTGAATCCCAGCAGAGGGCTGCTTCCTCTCTGCTGACGTTGCTGTTTGCATTGAGCTACTTGGCAGAAGCTCAGAGAGCTCATGGCATTGTTTCATTGACCCAACTAGGTGGCTCCCCAGCCCATGAAGAGCTCTGGAAACATCCAGGTTGGCCAGGGCCAGGTCTCCAGGGAAGGTGTGCTGATGAGTGGTTGAAGGACCAGGGCTGACCTGCTTTACTGGGGAAGTACAGAACAGCAGGGAGCTCCGAGCTCCCATCCTGACTAGTCCCTGCCTGGTGGGGAACCCCCCTTGCTCACAGACCAGGGGTCCTTAAAGGTCCTCCTTGCAGCCTAAGCACAGACCTGGAGCTGCCAAGCACTGCCACCAAGGGCCACCTGCCTCCAGGGACACAGATAAGCACCTTGAGATGCCCAACCCAATGCATGGCAGCTGGACCCCATCCTGGGCACATCCCTTCCAGGAGCCACACAGGGATTTCTGGAGCTTCCTCAAAGCATCCCCAGCTCTTCCTGGCTGCTGTTACCAGGCTTTAAAGTACTTGGGCTCAGGGAGGTGATGTCCCCCTTGTGAAACTCCAGGTGCTGCCTGGCCCCTGTCCAGCAGCCATTACCCTGAGTGCATGGCTGAATGTGGGGTGCTGTTGCTGTTTGCACCACACTCATGAGATCCTACATATTGAATTTGCACCCCTATCCAGAGGCCTTCCTGTAACTCATGCCAGAACTACTTGTGCAGCTGAGGAGAGCAGCTCAGCTGAGACATGACCTGAGCTCTGCTGAGCACCCTAAAGGAGAGGTGACACATCCCCATGGAGCATCCTGCTGCTCCAGGAGGATTTTCTGAGGTTTTTACATTTCCATGGAAGTTAAGAACCCCCAAAACCAAAGAACAATCAAAATCCCACCACACCAAACTCAGTTCAAAAGAAGTGGTAGGACACTAGCAGACCTGGAGACCTGTGCAAGGCCCCTTGTTTGATCCCACCTCTCCCTCCTTCCCCTCCTGTTGGCTGTTGCAGTGTGGCATGCGATGCTCACTGGATGCTGCAGTGCCTGGAGAAGGACCCAGCTCTGATGTAGCAGTGAAAGTGGGGGAGAAATGTCATTCCTGCATCCTTCCCCTCTGGTTTTCCACCCAAAATCCCATCTGCTCCTGGAGGGGGGTGGTCTCCTTGCTGTGACCAGTCAGCTGGAGCAGTTATTTACCAGTGCCTTGATGGGGAGACTGTGCCCTCACTTGCTATGGGGAGAGGTGCAGACTGGTTTGTCCTCCATGGTGAAACCTTTCTAGAGGAGTTCAGCTTGCCCAGCGAGGAGCTGCGTTTCCCCCTGGGCAGGGGGATTTGATCCCATCTGTCTACCTTGCGAACAGGCACAATCCCTGTTCCACCCCCCAGCCACATCCCCCTGCAAAGCACCTTGCCAGGGAGACCCATGTGAGCACAGGATCCTGGCCTGAGCTGGCGGAGGAGCAAGGCTGGGTTTACCTTCATCATTGATGTAGGCCTCGAAGTCGAAGGTGCTGTTGCTGGTGAAGTTGCTGGTGAAGTTGCTGCTGATGCCATCAGTGAGGTTGCCGTAGAGGGTCGCGTTGGCCATCGTGGTGTTGTCCAGCCCCACGTCCCCCAGAAGGGTGGTGTTGAGGGGGGGCCACCGCACGCACTTCTGCCGCAGGTTCCCCATGAAGAGCTGGAGGCCGATCAAGGCGAACACGCTCAGGCAGAAGACAGTGAGGATCATGACATCTGAGAGCTTCTTCACCGACTGGATCAGGGCCCCAACGATCGTCTTCAGCCCTAAGGGGGGGAGGCGCCACTACTCAGCTAATTGCTCCTTGGCTAATTGTGGAGAACTGTGCTACTGCATGCCCGAAAGGTGCTGGGGACAGAAGGTATCACCAAGTTCACAACATGTGCTCAGGCCACCAGCTCTGTGCCCCACACAGCACCCCAGCTGCCCCTTTGTCCCCACACGCTGCTGGGCAGGATAAACTCTTCATAGAATCACAGAATCAGAGAATCCCAGTCTGGGCTGGGCTGGAAGGGACCCCAAGGGTCACAGAGCTCCAACCCCCCTGCCACAGGCAGGGTCACCAACCTCCAGGCCTGGAGCTACACAAGGTTGCCCAGGGCCCCATCCAACCTGGCCTTGAACACCCCCAGGGACGGGGCACCCACCCCCTCTCTGGGCAGCCTGTTCCAGCCCCTCACCACTCTCTCTGCAAAGAACTTCCCCCTAATATCTAATTTAAACCTTCCTTCCTTCAGCTTCACTCCATCCCCCTTGACCTGTGTGCCCTGTCCTAGGGACCCTGCTTTGGCAGGGGGTTGGACCCCATGGGCTCTGGAGGCCCCTTCCAACCCCTGTGACTCTGTGATTCTGTGTCTCTCCTGTCACCAAAGATCTACACAGACCATGTGTGATGCTGCAACGTCCTGACATTGATCTTAAAAGCAGCTCTGAGCACAGAGCCTTCTCACGTGGAGGCAGCTCTCTGAGCACAGGCGATTCTTATCCCTGTCATCACTCCAATCCCTCCCCTCCCCAGACTGCTTAGGTAAAACCCTGTTCTCCAAGGGCTTGTCTATGGTGAGAAAGTGCTGAGGACAGTTGTTCTAAAACAGCTGATTTTTTGCAACTGCTATTTCTGCTCAGCATCTCAGGGGGGGCTGTCATTCCAGAAAGAAGCAGCCACTTAATATTTTTCTAAATGCAATTTTTAGCCTGTTTGGTGAAGCCAAAACCCATCATCTTGAGGAGGAACCCTAAAGATCTGCAAAGTGCTGGGACATGAGAATCTATTCACCACAAGAAATGATCATTTTCAGCTCAACCTCACACTTCTTTGAGGGGCCTGACCTGTCTCATTTACCAAAGCAGGGTATTGAAGGTGTATCATGTTTAGGAAGCATCCATCAGAGATGTTTGATAAGCATCCTAATCAAGTTCCATGCTCCTAACACCATAGGGTGGATGTGTGGGGTGATGTTGAACACTCACCACATGGCTCTGGCACTAAAATAGCTCAGCCCTGGCACCAGAGCAGTTTGCCACAAGGACAAAACTGAATTTAAGGCTCCAAGGACCAAGCAAAGTTACTTGGGGCAGTTAATTGGGCCCAGAAACACGATGCCAACACAAACCCACTGGAGGCATCTCCAAGGAGCCCTAAAAAATGCTACAGCTGGTTTGGGACTTTCCCAGGGCCAAGCACCTGAGGGAATGTGGGTAATTTAGAGATGTAAAAAATCAGCAGGGCCTGACCCAAAATGTGGATTATTGCATGGAAAATGATTTATGAGTATCAAGTAACTTATTTCCCCTCTCAGAGCTGCCAAAAAGAACTGGGAGGAATTGCTTTGAACTATGGGAAATCCCAAGCACATGGAAGGGAGGTTGAGATTAGGTAGTAGGGGGAAGTTCTTTGCAGAGAGAGTGGTGAGGGGCTGGAACAGGCTGCCCAGAGAGGGGGTGGGTGCCCCATCCCTGGGGGTGTCCAAGGCCAGGTTGGATGGGGCCCTGGGCAACCTTGTGTAGCTCCAGGCCTGGAGGTTGGTGGCCCTGCCTGTGGCAGGGGGTTGGAGCTCTGTGACCCTTGGGGTCCCTCCCAACCCAGCCCAGTCTGGGATTCTAAGGGGGAAGTGGGAGAGGAGAGCCCTTCTTGGAGTCCCACCTGGTATCACTGTGATGGTTTTCAAGGCACGGAGGACACGGAAGGTCCTGAGAGCAGAGATGTTCCCCAGGTCCACGAACTCGGTGATGTAGCTGCAGGACAGGAGAGGAGGAGGTTTCAAAGGCTCTGCTGGGCACCCACCTGCCCTGTTTCTCAGCCTTTCTCTCCAGGGCTGGTGGCCAGACCTCCTGTCCTGCCCCCCAGCCCCCCAAACTCACGCCATGGAGATGACCATGAAGTCCAGCCAGTTCCAGGGGTCTCGCAGGAATGTGAAGTTGTCGATGCAGAAGCCTCTGGACAGGATCTTGATGAGGGACTCAAAGGTGTAAATCCCAGTGAAGGTGTACCTGGAAGGGGAACAGTGCCTCAAGGGCATGCTCACTCAGGGCCAGGGGAGAGCTCAGGATGAGGTTTCATCCATCCCTGCCAGTGGGATCAGCTTGAGTGGCTGAGTTTGGGGGCTCACGGGCTGTTTTGGCACTAGGGGAGGTTTTCACCTCACCTTGTAAGGCAAGTTGGCACTTCCTGAGGTGCCAATCCTTTTGGGGACTATTCACCCACACCTCTGAGCCCTGCTGATGTCCCACACCACTGCTCTCTGTGGAACCCTGCTGAGACCCAGCTGCAGGACCGCAGCAGAAAATGCTCTTCCCACCCAGGGCTGGTTGTCCATGCTGCTTGAACTGGTGGATCTGCTCAGCCTTCCCAGACCATCACCACTGACCCAGTCCAGCCTGCTTGGCTGGACTTAGCACAGGGACCCCACCAGATTTTGGGCAGCTCTGAAACACTCCCACTCTTTGCAATGTTTAATGCAGAGCATGGAGCTCCCTTCTGAGATCAAGAGGGTCATCATTTGCCTCTGTGCTGGGCACTGGGGAGGCTGCAGCTCGAGTGCTGGGTCCAGTTCTGGGCTCCTCACCATCAGAAGGACATGGAGGTCCTGGAGCGAGTCCAGAGAAGGGCAACCAGGCTGGGGAAGGGGCTGGAGGGCAAATCCTCTGAGGAGCAGCTGAGGGAGCTGGGGGTGTTCAGCCTGGAGAAGAGGAGGCTGAGGGGAGACCTTCTCCCCACCTCCCCTGCCCTGCCAGGAGGGTGCAGAGAGGTGGGGGATGGTCTCTTCAGCCAGGGGACAGGAGATGGGACAAGGGGCAATGGGCTCAAGCTGCCCCAGGGCAGGGTCAGAGCAGATGGGAGGGAAAAGTTCTTCCCTGGCAGAGTTGTGGGGCTGTGGCACAGGCTGCCCAGGGAGGGGCTGAGTCACCCCCCTGGTGTGTTTAAAAAGGGGAGATGAGGTGCTCAGGGATCTGGTTCAGCACAGGATGGGGATGGTTGGACTTGATGATCTTAAAGGTCTTTTCCAACCCTGTGATCCTGTGATCAGCATCTTCTAGTGATACCTCTCCACCTCTGAAGGGCACCTGGATCCCAACACCCCTCTCAGCCTTGGCCCTGTCCCTCCAGAGGATGGCCAAGCTGGGATGCCCCCCCATGGCTGGAGGAGCTCAGGGCAGGCAGGGACTTACTCCACGTTCTTGGACCACGCTGGGGGGTTGCTCAGTGTCATAAACACACAGTTGGTTAAAATTGTGATCATGATGAACATGCTGAATAATTTAAAACCTGGTCAAGGAGAAACTCTGGGGCTGTTGCTGAGATTCTCCCCTTCATGTGGTTATGGAGTCAAACACTCCTCCCCTTTTCCTGGCTTCCACCTTGGTCCCATGTCTTGGCTTGGTTCCCCATCAGGTCTCTCCTGGCTGACACTTTCCCCTCAGCCCCCCTGCTCCCATGCATGGTCCTGGGCCATGCCTGCATGTTCTGTTCCCCTCCCCATCTCTGTGGGCTGGCTCTGCCTCACTTGTCCCCTATGCTCCTTACTCCCCCTTGCCCCAGGACACAGCTTTTCCCACTTGCCTGATCCCTCTGCCATAAACATCCCACCTTTTTCCTCCTACATCCTGGCCACCAACCCCTGATGCCACCAGAGCTCTGCTGGGATCACCTCCCACCCATCCTAGTGCCCCTCTTGCTCTTGGGGTCTTTTCATGTCCTTTCCATCTCTGGCTGTGTCACACCAAAAGCCCCAGAACTGTTCAAGTTACCTCCCCCCCCAACCCCAATGTCCTGGTTCCCTTCCCTCTCCCAGAGCATCCCTTGAGCTCCCCAGTTCACCCACCTCCCAGATGAGACAGGATCCCCTGATCTGTGAATGTTTTCCTTCCTTTCCAAGGCTATCCAGACCTCAGAAACCCTCAATCTCTTCCTAGCAAGTTCCACCACTTAGTTTTCCTCCCTTCCCCAACCAAGACTGAGCTCTTGGTGCCACCAAGGTGGCCAAAGCCTTCCAGGACCCCTGGGAAGAGGTGTGTAGTGAGTCCTGGGGGCATGTTGGGGGCCAGCCCAGAAGGTTTGCTCACCACACCATCATGAAACACTTCTCTCAGCCCTCTCCCAGGGCTGTTTGCACCCTGAACATCAGGGTTTGACCTGTCAGTGGACCTGTCAGTGGACCTGTCAGTGGACCATCATCACAGGGGGCAAGGATATGAATGGATAAGCACTTTAATGGCTCCTCTGCGGATGGGGTGGAAGGGGCCCAGCAGGTAGAGAGCAGGGGTGGCCGAGAAGCGGAAGATGGACTTCCCTTTGTTGAGGACTATGAATGTCTGTGGAGAAAAGAGAGGAGGAGAAAAGAGATGATTAAAGGCCTGGAGCATCTTCCCTGTGAGGAAAGGCTGAGTGAGCTGGGGCTGTTCAGCCTGGAGAGAAGAAGACTCAGGGGGGACCTTATTAATGGTTATCAATATCTGAAGGGTGGGATGCAGGGGGAATGGCCAGCCCCTTTTCAGTGTCTGTGGGGACAGGACAAGGGGCAATGGCTGCAAGTTGGAGCACAGGAAGTTCCCCAGCAACCTGGGGAAGAACTTTTCCCCAGTGAGGGTGAGGGAGCCCTGGGACAGGCTGCCCAGGGGGTGTGGAGTCTCCTTCTCTGGAGAGATTCCAGCCCCGTCTGGAAACCGACCTGTGTGCCCTGTCCTAGGGACCCTGCTTTGGCAGGGGGTTGGACCCCAGGGGCTCTGGAGGCCCATTCCAACCCCTGTGAGTCTGTGATTCTGTGATCCTGTGAGGGAGCTGGGTTAGCCCTTCTGCAGACCCCCGAAACACCCCCAGAAGTGCTGCTGTCAGAGCTGAGACCTCCACCAGATCTCCAAAGGCTTGGGACTCTGCCAAGGAACTGATGCTCTGCTTTGGAGGAGAAGCAACCACAGCAGTCTGGGGCTGTGGGTCACCAAGTTGGGCTCAGCTGAGACCCTGGGGCACGGAGGGAAGCAGAGGAGGTCCCTGCTTTTGCCTTTTTCTTGGGACTGATACCTAATGCCCTTCCAACCCCTACGATGCTGTGACTCTGTGAATCCCCTCCCAGCCTGGTCTGCCACCTCCCAGAGCATCTCACTGCAACCAGAGGAAAGCAATTAGCCTGCTCTGAGTCCACATTCCCTGGCTGGGAATAGATGTGGCTCCAGGTTAATAACATCTGTCTCCAAGGTTAATGATCTACACGTGTGAGGCTGTCCTGGAAGTGTGATGTCTGTGCCTGGGCTGCAGCACCGATTCCTGGAGGCCCCATGTCTGCTGGGCCCTGCTCCTTTCCAAGGCAATTGGAGAGTCATTTACAGGCAAACTTAGGGCTAGAGAGAGGAGCAAAACATGGTTAAGTGAACTGCTCTCCAGCACGTCCTAATGCCACGCGTAGCCACAGGCTAAGATCTGCCCCTCACCTTCTTATCCTTGTAGAAAGGGTCCAGGTCCTCCAGCGGGGTCCCGATGAGCTCCAGCGGTGGGTCACCATAGATGAGGGGCAGGTTCTTGCCAGCTTCCAGGTCACTGCTGGGCTTGAGCTCCTCTTCCTCGGGCAGCTCCACGTGCTGGCGCTTCACCTTGAGCGCCTCTGCCTCGGCCATGCGCTGCTCGATGGCGGCCAGCGAGGCCGGGGTGAAGGGGCGGAGGTTCTCGGGGCCCGGGATGTGCGGCAGGCCGGCCATCCTCTCATTCTGCTCCCGGGACGCCTGCGCCCAGCCTGAGGGGGAGACACAGCGCGGGGGGGTGAGGGGGTGAGGCCTGCTGGGGCTGAGGAGGCGAGGCCTGCTGGGGCTGCGTTGGCAGGGGGGTTTGCTCAGCCCTTGAAGCCAGAGTCTTGGTGGGGTTTGGCGAATGGGTTTATTGCCTCTCTGCTCTGCCCTGGGGAGGCCCCAGCTGGAGGCCTGTGTCCAGAGCTGGGGCCCAACACAAGGGAGATGTGGGGCTGTTGGAGAGGGGTCAGAGGAGCCACGGAGATGCTCAGAGGGCTGGTGCAGCTCCCCTATCACAGAATCACAGAATCACAGAATCTTAGGGGTTGGAAGGGACCTCAAGAGATCATCGGGTCCAACCCCCCTGCCAAAGCAGCTCCCTATCTC